>CM040242.1:97260014-97472216 GCA_022545495.1 Chrysanthemum lavandulifolium | reverse complement strand
ATGAATTATATTCCCGTGTCTCCGACAATCAAGCTAACAAAGAATGCAGGGTTCTCTCAAGACACTAACAATGCAGTATCGATCTCAAGCTTTTGAGGAGGATGAGGAGCGATGGTCATGTCTACAACAAAGACAATGATCAAGCATTCCAATCGATGATTCGAGATGCCATTCTGGCATTCAAAAGAGATCTAGATGCTATTGCTAAGGGTGAGCATGGTGCGGGTTTTGGTAAAACCGCATCACATCCGCAGAATCGCGGTTTTAAAAATGAGAATCTACAACCGCGGTTTTGCGGGTTCGCGATTTTGCGGTTTTTATGGTTTGGTTTTATGGTTTTAAAGTTTTTTTTTTTTTTTTTTTTTTTAAATTTATTTTTGGTATATATTTATTATAGAATAAATATATCATAAGGTTACATAATGAGTAGAAACACACACATACACACACACACACACACACACACACACATATATATATATATATATATATATATATATATATATATATATATATATATATATATATATATATATATATATGTTGGGTATGTATGAAATTTTAAATCTCTACAATAATAAAAGTCAAATGAGATGAGAAATTTTAAAATTTCGATGATAAATTGATAGAAAGTATATACGTAGTAATAATTAACCAATAAAATACGCTTGAAATAACTAATTATGAAAATGTAAACAAAAGTATTTAATCATACAAAAATTATGAAATTTAGTTGGTTTATTTAAAAATAAAAATAAAAATATATTTGAATATGACTTTGCGGTTCGTTATGCGGTTATTGCGGTGCGGTTTTTGGCGGAAACTAAAACCGCACCGCAAAATGCGGTTTTTATTTTCGTGATTCGCACCGCTTTTATTGCGGTTTCGGTTTTTGCGGTGTGGGTTTTGCGGTTTTATGTCGGTTTGCGGTTTGCGGTGCGGTTTCGCCACCCCAGCTATTGCTACAAAGCATCCGGGACCGAACACCCTTTAAAGGCTACCAATATTAATATTGTTAACACGGTAATGGAGTCAGTAATTCTAGCAAGCCCGATTCATCGCACCTAACATTATACCGACCAAGACTAACTTCAATAATATTGGTAGTGCATCTGCTTAATCTGGCAATGTTGATGATGATTGCTATGAATCAGCAATGTCAGAACTGAATGTTTATGATCAACCTGCTAAAGAAATTTTTGAAGAAGCTTCTTATGATGCAAATGGTGTGGTCACTTACTTCAATAATTTGCCTCTTGAAATTAATATCTGTCCCACTCCTACTCTTAGGATTCACAAAGATCATCCTAAAGCCAATATAATTGGTGATCCTACATCAGCTATTCAGACAAGGAGTAAAGTTCAAAAATTTTCTAGAACTCATGCACTAATTGGTCATATTCAGAAGCAGCAAAGAAACAACCACAAAGATTATCAACATTGTATGTTTGCTTGCTTCTTATCTCAGGAAGAACCCTTGGCATTGCTAAAGCTTTAACTGTTGAAAGTTGGATAGAAGCCATGCAAGAAGAGTTATTGCAATTTGAATTGCGTAAGGTATGGGTTCTTATATAATAGGTACAAAGTGGGTTTTCAAAATAAGAAGGATGAAAGAGGTGTGGTTGTTAAAAATAAGGCTAGATTGGTGGCACAAGGATATAGACAGGAGGAAGGATAGACTATGATGAGGTTTTACTCCTGTGGCTAGAATTGAAGCCATCATGTTATTTTTGGCCTATGCATCATATATGGGGTTTATAGTCTATCAAATGGATGTTAAGAGCGCATTTCTATATGGCACTATTGATGAGGAGGTTTATGTTGCTCAACCTCCTGGTTTTGTTGATCCAGCTCATCCTAGGAGGGTTTATAAAGTCATAAAAGCATTGTATGGACTTCATCAAGCTCCCAGAGCTTGGTATGCCACTCTTTCCAACTTCCTTGAGCAGAATGGATACAGAAGGGGCATTATTGACAAGAATCTGTTTATTAAAAGGAACAAAAAGGATATCACGCTTGTGCAGGTGTATGTTGATGATATCATTTTTGGCTCTATAAGGAGATCTTGGTGTAAAGATTTTGAGGCTTTGATGAAAACTGATTTGGATGAGCTCTATGGAGAGCTCACCTTCTTTCTAAGACTACAGGTTAAACAAAAGTTAGACGGGCTATTTATTTCTCGTGACAAGTATGTTGGTGATATGTTAAAGAAATTCGATCCGGTGAATGTGAAATCATTGTTACACCTATGGAGACCAAGGTGCCATTGACAAAAGATGAGTAGGTCTTGATGTAGATGTCGATTTTACGATCCATGGTTGGATCTTTGATGTATCTAACGACCTCTAGGCCCGATATTATATATGCCGTGTGTGTTTGTTCTCGCTTTGTGTTACTCCAAAGACTTCACATCTTCAGCCGTGAAGAGGATTTTAGATATCTTAAGGGCAAACCTAATTTGGGCTTATGGTATCCTAGAGAGTCATCTTTGACCGAAGCTTTTTCGATAGTGATTATGTCATTAGTATGGACGGAAATCCACAATGTGGTTGTCAATTTCTTGAAGAAGATTGATTTCTTGGCAATGCAAGAAGTAGACAATTATGGCTACCTCCACAACCAAGTTTAATATGTAGTCACGCAAATTGTTGTGGACAAGTGCTTTGGATCCAAAATAAAATGTTGGATTATGGGTTAAACTTTATGAAGACCACAATCAACATTGATAATGAAAGCACTATCTTTATTGTTAAGAACCCAATCTATCATTCTAAGACCAAACACATAGAGATTCGGCATCATTTTATAAGGGATTGTTATGAGAAGGGTCTTATAAGGGTGAAAAGATTCATCCGATAATAATGTGGTGACACATTGACCAAAGCATTTGATGGACCTAGGTTCAATTTCTTGGTGGATAACATTGGTATGGTGAACCCAAAGCTACATTTAAGGGAATGTTAAATGTATAGTATGTATAGTTTGATTGGCAGATTTAATAGTGATTTTAGTTCTGGTGGTTAATGTTGTGGTCTTGAAAAGTCTTCCAAATAGAGGAGGAAATCAGAGTTACATCGAAAGAAAGGATGATGCATGTTATCAGCTTTTGAGGTTAGTTAAATCAAAAGCTCAACAACAATAAGTTTAAGTGTTTGAAGAATTTTCTAAATGTTGTTGGGAAGGTTTTAAAAGTTGATAAATAAAATGGATTTTGAGGGTAAAATGGAATTTGAGGGTTTCACTTGGTGAAAGTACTTTGTTTGTCACAATAAATGGTTATCACTTCACCATGTCTAACCCACACAAGAACCGACTAATCCATGAGCAAACGGCTCGTAAAGATATCTCAAATCCGCTTATGGTGACAATTTGCTAAAAATTGTATGGTGTTCAACTCACCATATCTCGGTGGATGAAGAGTTGGCTAGCCCACAAGATCATGGCTTATGGTAAAGGATGTGGAAAACCATGACTAGTCCAAAAGGGTACGACTTTTGGTAAAGACTAAACAAATGCATGATAGTCTGCCGGTTTGCTAAAAATCGATGGTTATCAATGTACCATGGTCTTATACACCAAAACATTGGCTACTCCAATAGTAATGGCTATTTGGTTAAGAGACATCAAATCCATTAAAATTTTCTATTATTCACCTCTCACGAAGTTCACACATCCGGAAGTGATGAGAATAGTATGAAACTTTATGTTTTGATGTACGATAGTCACAGATTCTTTGAAAAGACCATGGAGTGCTAAATGTTTGCCGATATGATGTCGCACAAAACACATAATGAAGACAATCTCAAGGATGTAACTTAAAGATAATTCCAAGATCCTCGGGAGTTTAAAAGAACTTGAAGTTCACAAGTGAAGATCAAGTTAGGGGAGGATTGTTGGGAATTATATTTTGTAAAACAGATTTAAGTATGTTTAGAGTTAATTCTGGTAGCTTTAATAGTTAAGTCTGTTGGTAGTTAAGTCTGCCAGTACTAATGATGTTAAGTCTGGCAGAACAAATAGTCGTTAGTTAAGTCTGTTTATGTACGAGTAGAGATATCTTAGGAGAAGATATCTCTACAAGTTTGTTAGTCAATTAGGGTTTCCTTGGTGTATAAAAGGATTCCTAAGGTGTTAGGTTAATGTACGAGTTGTAAGCATTAGCCTTTGAGCAAGTTAATAGAAAATACGAAGTTAGTTATTTTGTGTTCTTCATACTTTGTGTGTTAAGATTCCGCATTAACACATCAAGCTTTTGCAAAGAGTTCTTCATATAGTAATTTGGATTTATTCAATATTACTATTAGTCATTCAAGGCTACTTGGATCCATAAACTTTTGGACCTACATCTCACACTCTAATTGTTCCATCTTTGCTTCACGGTCTAACGCGGATCGTTGTTGCATCAATTCCTGAAACATTTTTTGTGAACCAAAATTAGCGGATGAGTTTAAAGATCGTATACATTTAGATTTTGCTCTTTGCCGGGTAGACACTCCAAAAAGTCGGGTTCTAATTCGGTTGCCGTCATCGGGTTCTTTTTGCTTGCGTCGAATTGATTTTTCCATTGTATTTGTCTCTCAAAAAAGTCCAAGCGCTTTTGTGAGGAAATTCTTGCCTCGATGTCTTTATAAAAAATTCGAGACCGGATAATCAAATCTTCATTATTTTTGCTGCTAAGAGACTTGCTTTGTTCGACAAGCGAGTTAAACTTTCGACTTTTTGGTTTTTCGCAGTCCCATTTCCGTTAACTTGTTCTTGTTACACTCTTTCAAACTATTAAACTTGGTTTGCACATTGTATTGGTCGAGAACTTTGAACCAAAATGTGTCATTATTTTTGTGGGAGCCGACATTCGGATCCCTGATACTTGTATGTTACATTCCGCCAAAATCATCTCTTCTTTTTGGCTCCAAACGACGAGGACCCCACTAGTTTTCTTTTCCCGAGGTTTCTTGGCTTTGGACTTGCCACAATTTTTGGGCGAGGTCGGCCCTGCGGCTTTGGATTGTTGAGGTTATCGGGATTGTTTTGGTTGTGGGGATTTGTTGGGCCAATTCAGTGCCCAATGGTTTTAGTATAGGATTTGAATAGAAAATACCTAAGTGCTGATTAACCATAAACAACATTCAAGTCACTGAGTGAAAAGTCACTCAGTGAGTTACCTTCAGGATGCTTAGACTGAGTCTAGGAAGAAAGACTCACCATTCAGTGAGGTGGTTCTCGGTGGCTGATCCCTGAGCCAAAGAAGAGGGTGATGGGTTTAGTGAGTGATGACAATAGCTCACGTAACCCCTCAAGATCCTCAACAATAAGAAGAACCGATGACTCGCTTAAGTTATCTAAGTACCTGAAGAAAAAGTGGGACAAGGTGGGATAAGTTTGAAATATATAAGGCAAAGTCCTTATCATGCATAAGTCAATCTTCTTTTCATGAATGGTTAAGGATCAAAACAGTTGTCAACAATGTTCTATCAAAAGGGTGTTTGTCTCATTCCTAGAATAGAATATCACATGAGGGCAAAAAGAAAAAGTGTACTTTGTCCATTCATTCTAGGACACGCATCCTTTACCAAACGGTTAATAACCATTCTTTCACCTACATAAGAACTTGTAAGTTGGAGCAAAAGTTGTCAAGTTTGTGCATTTAATGTCGAGACATTCACAAATAACTTTTACTCATCCAAACATAATTAAGTCTTTGAGTATCAACTCGGTTTGTTTAGCATAATTGTACTCAATGTTTAACTTTGAGTTTAAAGAGGAGTCTATACTATACTTGTCATTCAATCTCAAGTGCTGTTCTGAAAACACTTGGGTATAAATTCTTTGATTTACTTCTAATAAGAATTTAAAAGTTGAAAAACCTTTATGTCTTTATTTTAAGTATTTCACTCTTATTGTTAGTATTTAATTACATCATTTAAACATAGAACATGGTTAGGTTAATTTTGTAGTTAAACTAACCACTTAAAAGGGAACGACAGGATTGTTGTTGGGAAAGTTAGGGTTGTTATAGTGTTTGTTGTTGGAAAATTTGGGTTTGTTGAAGTTGAAGTTGAAATTGAAATTTTTGCGATATGGTGAATTGGTCGAGTGAAAATTGGTTGGAAAATACGTTAAAGTTGGCGAATTGGTTTGGGATTTGATATGTCGAGCCGAGTGATGGAAGTTGGTTGGTGTTTGAGGTGATGGAATTTGCGGATGATTGTGTGTTTGGATAAGAAGAATATGAGGAATTCGGTATTTGGTTTGCGGGTCGACGAGCATAGAGTTGACCCATTGTTGATTGGGATTCATTTTTGTTAGTTAAGAGGTAGAAATAAGAGAATTATTAAGATATAGTACTATATTCCCGAGTGTAAAATGGAAAGAAGAGAAATGGAGAAATAAAGAAGAGAGAAAAGAACTAGAGAGGGAAAAAATTATATTTTTTGTTTTGTGTTCCCAAGTTGGAAAAAAAGAGAAGAGATGTTACCAAATTAAGGCTAAAATTCCACTTCTTTCAAAATCATCCCAATTTGAGAAAAATATTAGGAGGAGGAATTTGGCAAAATTTCCTTCCCTCTTCTCTTCTCTCCAAAAATCTCAAAACATGATTATTTTTCGATTTCCTCTCCACTTCTCCTCTTGTCTTTCCAAATAGAAACTCGGAAACAGAGTGTAAATGAAGTTGGAAACTTGTGTAATTTAATGGGGTTTTTAAAGGAAAAACTGGGAAAATGTGGGGTTTTAACGCAAAAAAATGGCTATAATCACAACCTAACATCCATCTTTTTTGCCGTTTGATAACATTCACAAAGATAAAAACAAAAAATACTCAAAACGTGAGCTGGTGGCGACGAAGCGAGCCACAAAAACGCGAGGGACGTTATGATTTTTGGCACCATGATCTCTATTGGTGGGATGGCACGAGCCACACCAGCCATTGTACCGTGGTCTCTTATCTGAGCTTAATAAAATCCTATGTCATTGCTCGAACACATGAGTCACATTCACGAGGTAGTAGTATATGCTAGAAGTTTTACCCATGTAGAATGATGCATACTTGGTGAGTGAATCCATTTCACTTCCATTATGGAAACTTTAAAGTCAGTTTAGTTTGCTATCCGGAATAAATATTGGTATGGATTTCATAATAGGGTGGAATGAAAATGGATATAAGTTAAGGTATCAATTTTGATATTGTTGTTTAGTTTAATTAGCAAGATTTGGGAATCATGATTTTGACTATCCTAGGTCATCATCTTCAATAGTATAAGCTCATTTTTAATTATACTATATAACATACATTGAAGTGGAAATGTGAGCCTACACTGTTCCAAAGCCGCCGAGTGGGAGGTCCGCTTGAGGGAGTGAGACGACTTGGGTGCATTGTGAAATCGCGGCTCGAGCCAACACTTTTCACATGACGATCCGAGCGGTCGACTTACAGGGATTAAAAATTTAGTTTTGTTGTGATTGTGGGTGGGTTTTCCACTAAGCTGCCACTTAATTTTAGAGGTTAGTTGCATGCATAACACATGTATTGTGGATTAATAGGTGTGTTTTCCACTAAGCTACCATTTAATTTCTTAAGTTAGTCTCATGCTTAACACACATGTTCCATTATTAGTGTGATTAGCTATATATAATACACAAAGAAGGTTCGGTGGGGATTTCCAAAATTGGTGATTTACCTATCTTCTCATGCAACATTCGTTTGGGAATTGATGAGAAGATTTTCGAGCTTTGTTTGGAGTAGTTTTGGTTTGTAGTTATTTTTGTACAACTTTTTTAATATGTTTCTTCATCGTGGGTGTGGTTTTAAGCATGTAACCATGTAATGTACTTCGCCTGTTTCAGGTTTTGTTTGCAATTAGGCATTAGAGAGGTTGAAATTCGGTTTGTGGTTTGGAAGGCGTAAGTGTGTAGTTTAGTTCAGATTTTTGATGTTTTGTTTGTTGCTTACTTTTCATTTGTTTGTGCGCTTGTGATATGCTAGTATCATCTTTGGGATGTGAGTAATGTTGGGTTCACATCCCAACTGATTTGGTCTGATCAACTGAGACTGTGGAACTTGAGGGTTTGCGAGGTATCAAGGTGATTTGTCGCATCCTCGCTTGGTTATTTTTGTTTTCGCTTGGAGCTTGGTATGAATCAAGGTAGTCTTTTAGTTAGGTTACGTGTGGGGAGAGTAATCTTTTGAAGGTCTTTCTTTGGAACCCTAAACTTTTCAGGTTCATGTTGTTTCAAAGAAGAACTAGAAGACTGTGACTTGGGTTTAGCCACTTTCCTTTTCTTTTTTGATTTCTTGGTCATCACATCCTCAGATTCAGGTGGTGACTCAGGGGCCTCCTCAAGTTAACTGAGAATGTATAATGTTAACACCACTGAAGTTTCAGGGTTAGGATGATAATAGTTCTTCTTATTTAGAACATAGGGGGAACTAGGCCCTCTATGCCTGGTTGAGCATATTCATCCCCAAGTAAGTGCTCTATCATTAGAGATACAAACCTGGAATAGGTCGTGTTCTTTTCTTGGTCTGTCTTTGAGAGTTTACTTACAAGATCATCAAAGATGATCATATCTATATTTACCTTCAGCCCTATGAGGATACTGAAGGCTATCATCTGCTGACTTTGGTTCAGCTGATCAACATTGGATTTATTTCCACCAAGAACTTGTGTGATAAAAGAAAATAAGATTCTTTAAGTTTAAGCAAAGTAGTTTGAGAAATTTGGCTTCTTTGTTACAAGCTCAGATGGTGGCAATTTGATTTTTCAGAAAAAAGGATTAAGTTTTGCAAGTTCGTACTCAACTATTTCTGTTGTAGGATTTGCAATGTATTCTTTTGAATAGTTGAGTCCGGAATGATTTAAAAAATTATCAAAACCAATGGATAGAGGTTTAGATCCATCCTTAACTGTGAACTTTATACTTGAAGTGTTTTCATCAACAATTTCAACCTCAGCAGTATACCGGAACTCTTTCAAGTAGTTTTGGTATAAAACTGATACTGTTTTTATAAAAGCTTCTGCCAAGGAGCAGTGTTTGAGAAATTTTAAATTTTTTTGATAATGTGTGTGCTCTTTTGTAAAGGTGTAACGAGCCACAACATTATTTGCAACAATCAAAACAGTATCAACACCATCCCATGTTGTAATCAATGGAGATTTTAAAATGACAGAAAAGGATGTTGAGAATTCCATCAATAAAAAAAAACCCCTAACAGAGAAACATTTGAAATCTATAATATAATCCTTATAGTTCTTAAGTGGACTATCTTGTAAGAAACTTCATTGTTGGATATCTTATCACAAGTGATGATCTACACGACAATAGGGCCTTAGCAAGAACGTGTTAGAAGGAAGGTAGTGGATTAGAGAATGATATATTTGTTCTGACAAATTAATCTCCAAAGAAATTTAACTTGTAAGAAACTTTATTATCAGTTACCAATCACAGGTGAGAATACTCATAATAGGGCCTTAGCAAGTTTTTTGTTGCTTTGTTTGTGTTCTTGAAAAGTGTGCGTGTTATTTTTGCTTAAAATAAAATATTTGTGTGTTTTGTATGTTTGTATGAGAATTGGTATGTGTTAAAAGGTTATAAGTAGGGGCAGATTTCAAACTAATGTGATAATTTTGATTTTTGAAAAAAAGTTTTGATGTCCACATTAAATGCAACAATCCCGGTTTTTATTGACACAAATATCAGTTATCATTACAAAAGGTAAGGTAAATATAATTTTTTATTACTTGTGATGACAATTAGTATTTAAAATGACGTTTTAAAAGTTCAAATACAAAATTTATAAAACATTTCGAGTCCGCATGTATGTTAATGGGAATAAGGTCATGGTTTTGTGAGACCAGTAACTGTTAGACAACTGTAACAGCCGATGATGATGTCAAATAAAAATAGTTTATTAGTATCATTTATCCTATGTATATTGCTTGTTTTGTATTATTTTATATGAGAATTGATACTTAATCGCTTACTTTTGCAAATCTCAGTTGTAAACAAGTATTTGGTGAAAGTTAGCGATTTTGGACGTAAATTGGAGCAAAATGGATCAAGTTGGTAAAGTTGATAAAGATTTAAAACATACGTTTTTAGGGGGTCATTTAAGCCCTAAATCGACACATTTTATATCCGTTACAGCTTAAAATTGTTCCTTTTCACATTTTAGGTCTTTTGGAAGCAAAATGGTGGAATGAAGTATATTTGGACGAAAAGGAACAAAAACATGAAGCAAAAATGGCGAAGTCAAGATCAAAGACACTCCAATACAGCTGACGGCATCCCAACCAAAAGGTGACGCCGTCCCTATATAGAAGACTTGATCTAAAGTGCACGCGATGGCTCAGCGGAATTTTTAGTCCTAAAGCCTGACGGCGTCATGCCTAAACTCTGGAAGGCGTCACTCACAAAATCTACACCAGGCACCCAAGATCCAAGATTCAGATGACGTCGCTACTGAAGACTGACGGCGTCACACATCTCAACTGACGCCATCCCAATGATGACTTGGCCCAAATGAAACCCTAATGATGGCGACCTGACGGCGTCACTAGCAAAAGGTGACGCCGTCGCGATTGTAAATCTATATATAGAATTCGATAATTCTGTATTTAAAGAGGTAGAATTTTGGAGAACAAACCCTAACTCAGTTGTAGTCTGACTTGGACAGTATTCTAGGGTCTCATACCCTATTTTAAATCACAAGATAAGTTTGTTTATCCAATTTATCATTATGTCTACCCCATGTTCAATTGATTGTGTGTATGCTTGCTTGTTCAACATGTCTAGCTAAATTATTCTTGTGTTTGCTTAGATCTATGAAACCTAGTTATTAATTCTTGTTAGGTTGTCTCTTGTCTTAATTGGTAGACGCTAGAGTAAGGAAAACTGGCTTCTTCTTTCATTGTTGCGAGCTTGAACGTCCTAAATAGCAAAAAGCCTTTGAGTGCACATTAGGCCAATCGATGTGTTTATTGCGTGAATTATAGCTTTAGGATAGTAGTATATTCGGGGGAGATGCTATTGCACTTGCCGATCCCGGGTATTCTAAAGGAGAGTTAAAATTCATAGAACTAGGGAATTAGGCACCGCCCAACGACCAACCAGAATACAACGCACCAATTTGGATAAAAGAAGTGACAATTCAACCGACCAATAAAACATAACTAGGGAGTAATAGCATCTAAGTGAAAACATCTTTAATCATCATACGAGCACACCTCAATTAGCATAATCTATCCATAGTTAATTAGATAATTAGATAAGTAGTTAAGTAGTGAAATCGGTAAAAGTACCACCCCCAATCATATACCCCGAGATTTTACCTTTGCTTTCTAAAAAAAACATAAAAAGGCTTAAAAGAATCTTCCTCAACCCCACCTTCTCATCATATATCTCTTTCTAGCATTCCTATTCCCCTAGAGAATGAAATCAATCCCCGAGGCTTACCCTATACTACACTACAACGATTAGGTTCACTGCCTAGAGGGCTGAAAAGGTTGCTCATAGAAAAGGAGGTTTTCTCGACTCCGAACCCATGCATCAAAAGTCTGCTAAACTGAAGGAAGATACGCCGTATCATTCTAGATACATACGCCTACATCAAGACTTAGACGAATGTGAAGACCAATGCATGAGTTTGAAGAATACACCGCATGGGGTTCTTCCATGTGCCTTATAAGAAACCTTGGTGAACACAAAGTGTTAGGATTTAGAAAATCCATATGAAAGACTCGGTCACCCCGACTGTTAGTTAGCACAAGTTAGTTCATAGTCTTAAACATAGAATAGTTAGTAAAAGTATCACCGTGGAGCCGGGTCGGGTCTTTACCCACCGTCACCGCTTACGTTCCGTAGGGCGCTGTATGTAAGTATAAATACCCTCTTCTCACCAACGGAGAGGGTTGGAACTTCATTTGGTTAAATCAAACCTACTTACTTTATCTCTCTAAGAAGTCTCCCAACCTCTTCTTTCTCTCACTAAACTCACAGACTAAACCACAATCCAAACGTGTTTATGTTATATTAGTAGCCTACAATTGGTATCAAGAGCCATGGTTTGATCTTCTATATTATGGGTGCTCGAATTTGTAGCTTGATTCTTGTGGTTTTCTTTGAGTCGTATGTTTTTGTAGTAAACATCATAGTTCGAGCTTGTTTAATGGTTAAATTCGTTATAGGCTTGTACTTTTGTGATTAGAATTGTTGGATGGACATTATTTAGTGTTTAGTTGGTGTACTTCATAGGTTAAGTGGAAGATTGGAGTGTATTCGTGCATGTTTGAAACTTGTTCTAAGTTGCGGTTTGTGAATTCTTGATTGCGGTTTGAAGTATTCTAAGTTGCGATTTGAAGATTAGTGTGTTAAAGCGTATTGCGGTTTTAGAAAAAAAGGTGCTGCAATTTGACACTTAGCCAAAAAGATATATAAAGACAAATCAGGTTGAAAGTGACGCGTGTACTTTTTTGAAAGTGACATTATGTTTTGTCATCTTGTCCTGCGGTTTGACACTTAAGTTGCAGTTCAAGAAGTTGCGGTTTGAAGAGTTGCGGTTTGAAGAGCTGCGGTTTGAGGTATTGCGATTTGAGTCTCTGCGTTTTGAGCCTTTTGCGACTTGGCATCTGCGGTTTGAAGTCTTGCGGTTTGTCAACCAATTGCGTTTTGTGCTTGCGGTTTGAAAGTTGTGATTTGAAGACTGCGGTTTAAGCGTTGCGGTTTGCATTGCATTTTGTTCAAGAGTATTGCGGTTTAAGAATTGCGTTTTGGTGTTGCGGTTTGAGTTGTTTTACAGGTTGCGGTTTGGTAAACTGCTATCTGACCATGCGATTTGGGATTGCGTTTTGACATCTGAAGACCATTTTTCTTGTTTTACTAAACGTTGTGCTGCCAAAATTCTGTCTCACGGTTTATCTTTGATTTTTTAAAATCCCGTGAAAGTATCTATTTCTCGGTTTAAATCATAGATTTGTAAAATCCCGTCCTAAGTTCACATTATGTCTACAGTGTCCGATGACATTCAAGCTCCGGGTCCGATACCCGCCCTCCTATGCTAGATAGAACGAATTATGAATCATGGGCACAACGAATTGTCGTCATATATCTCTTTCTAGCATTCCCATTCCCCTAGAGAACAAAATCAATCCCCGAGGCTTACCCTATACTACACTAAAATGATTAGGTTCACTGCTTAGAGGGTTGAAAAGCTTGCTCGTAGAAAAGGAGGTTTTCTCTACCCCGAACCTACGCATCAAGTTTTTGGCGCCGGTTTTGTAGTTAGGATTAACTAAATGATAAGAGGCCTTAGGATAACCCTTGTATGCAACATGTATTATAATTAACTCTTCCACATCGGTTGAGTAATTACCCCACACCCTTGCGATATACTCTTCTTTAGTACACGATACCCCTAGTTAACCCCTCAGAGCCTATCCTTTTCGCGGTTCTCGTGATGTTTCGGTTTTCCAGAATGTCAATGAAGAGCATTGTTTACAATGCACCCCCAAATGTTACACCCAAATCGGCTTAGCCTACCTTGTATGCACTCATCTTTAGTGCATTATTGTTATCACTACTAAACCCTTAGTTCAATTATCTAGTTACTTGCATGGTTGCTAAGTCGAGTTATATCTTTTGTATACAGTTTTGGGACGATTGTAACGCAAGGGTTTAAGTAATATTTTATGGAGTAACGGGAAAGAACGATAAATTCAAATTCCATTTGTCAACGTAATTAAATAATCCAAGTGTTTTGATCTTTTCTAATCGGATCAATTAGTGTTAGTAAAATAAAAACTCAAGTGTAGGGATGCTCCTATAAATCCCTTATATTTTGATGTTATCGTAGAGGATGGTAGAGTAGAAAGGTATGAAAAAAAATTGAAAAAAAGAGAAAAAAGAGTTGTTGAAAAAAATGAAAAAATGAGAAAAACATACAGGCTACCATCCTACATCTATCTTTATGTTTATGTTTTTTTAAATTCATCTTTATGTTTTGTTTCAATTTATCTAGTGTTAGTAAGTCGAGTCTTGGCTTAGCAATGCCACATTTTACATGCTTGTAACATAAGATTTCTTACTTGCCACCACTAAATATCCCCTATCCAACAAAACCCTTTACTTCCTTACCCTAAGCCTAACGTTAAAAACCTTGTAAATACCTCTTAGATAGTTATTCCTAGGTACTTACGCCAAAGCGGTGGAGGTTTGATCTATTCTCAAGCTTATGGTAATCTATGTACTATGCCGGGTAATGAGTGTTTATCTTTCATTTCCATTCATAATATATTTCATATAAACCCGAGAGATGAGAGAATCCAAACACCAATTGTGAAGTGCTAGTATATAATTTCCGTGCTTGTTATGATTATTGTGGTGCTTGTACTTGTTGTAAACTATGTTAAACCAATGCTTCATGCCCCCTAACTTCTAAATTGATTGAACAAAAACACATCTGCTTGAGGACAAGAAAATTCCAAGTGTAGGGATATTTGATAAGGATTTAAAACATACGTTTTTAGGGGGTAATTTAAGTCCTAAATCGACACATTTTATATCCGTTACTGCTTAAAATCGTTCCTTTTCACATTTTAGGTCTTTTGGAAGCAAAATGCTGGACTGAAGTATATTTGGACGAAAAGGAGCGAAAACATGAAGAAAATTGCGAAGTCAAGATTAAAGGCACTCTAGCACACCTGGCGGCGTCCCAACCAAAGGGCGATGTCGTCCCTCTATAGAAGACTTGATCAAAAGTGCACGCGACGGATCAACAGAATTTCTGGTCCTAAAGCCTGACAGCGTCACGCCTAAACTCCGCAAACACCAAACGCCTAAGAACCAAGATTCAGACGACGTCGCTACTGAAGACTGACGGCATCACACATCTCAACTGACGTCGTCCCAACGATGACTTGGCCAAAACAAACCCTCATGACGGCGACCTGACGACGTCACTAGCAAAAGGTGACCTCGTCGCGATTGTAAATCTATATATAGAATTCGATTTTTCTGTATTTAAAGAGGTAGAATTTTGGAGAGCAAACCCTAACTCAGTTGTAGTCTGACTTGGACAGTATTCTAGGGTCCCATACCCTATTTTACATCACAAGATAAGTTTTTTCATCCAATTTATCATTATGTCTACCCATGTTCAATTGATTGTGTGTATGCTTGCTTGTTTAACATGTCTAGCTAAATTATTCTTGTTTTTGCTTAGATCTATGAATCCTATTTATTAATTGTTGTTAGGTTGTCTCTTGTCTTAATTGGTAGACGCTAGAGTAAGGAAAATTGGCTTCTTCTTTCATTGTTGCGAGCTTGAACATCCTAAATAGCAAAAAGCCTTTGAGTGCACATTAGGCCAATCGTTGTGTTTATTGCGTGAATTGTAGCTTTAGGATAGTAGTGTGTTCGGGGGAGATGCTATTGCACTTGCCGATCCCGGGTATTCTAAAGGAGAGTTACAATTCATAGAACTAGGGAATTAGGCACCACCCTACGACCAACCGGAATACAACGTACCAATTAAGATAAAAGAAGTGACAATTCAACCGACCAATAAAACATAACTAGGGAGTAATAGCATCTAAGTGAAAACATCTTTAATCATCATACGAGCACATCTCAATTAGCATAATCTATCCATAGTTAATTTGATAATTAGATAAGTAGTTAAGTGGTGAAATCGGTAGAAGTACCACCCCCCAATCATATACCCTTAGATTTTACCTTTGCTTTATGAAAAAACCATAAAAAGACTTAAAAGAATCTTCCTCAACCCCACCTTCTCATCATATATCTCTTTCTAGTATTCCTAGTCCCCTAGAGAACAAAATCAATCCCCGAAGCTTACCCTATACTACACTACAACGATTAGGTTCACTGCCTAGAGGGTTGAAAAGCTTGCTCATAAAAAATGAGGTTTTCTCGACTCCGAACCCACGCAACAAAAGTCTGCTAAACTGAAGGAAGATACGCCATATCATTCTAGACACATACGCCTACATCAAGACTTACACGAATGTGAAGACCATTGTCTGACTTTGAAGAATACGCCGCATGGAGTTCTTCCATGCGCCTTATATGAAACCTTGGTGAACACAAAGTGTTAGGATTTAGAAAATTCATATGAAAGACTCGGTCACCCCGACTGTTAGTTAGCACAAGTTAGTTCATAGTCTTAAACGTAGAATAGTTAGTAAAAGTATCATCGTGGAGTCGGGTCGGGTCTTTACCCACTGTCAGCCCGCTCTACAGCCCGTAGGGGTGTTTATGTGTAAGTATAAATACCCTCTTCCCACCAAGGGAGAGGGTTGGAACTTCACTTGGTTAAATCAAACCTACTTACTTTCTCTCTCTAAGAAGTCTCCCAACCTCTTCTTTCTCTCACTAAACTCACGGCCTAAACCACAATCCAAACGTGTTTATGTTATATAAGTAGCCTAAAATTGGTATCAAGAGCCATGGTTTGATCTTCTAGATTGTGGGTGCTCGGATTTGTAGCTTGGTTCTTGTGGTTTTCTTTGGGTCGTATGTTTTTGTAGTAAGCGTCATAGTTCGAGCTTGTTTTATGGTTAAATTTGTTATAGGCTTGTACTTTTGTGTTTAGAATTGTTGGATGGACATTATTTAGTGTTTAGTTGGTGTATTTCATAGGTTAAGTGGAAGATTTGAGTGTATTCGTGCATGTTTGAAACTTGTTCTAAGTTGCGGTTTGTGAATTCTTGATTGCGGTTTGAAGTATTCTAAGCTGCGATTTAAAGATTAGTATGTTAAAGCGTATTGCGGTTTGAGAAAAAAAGGTGCTGCAATTTGACACTTAGCCAAAAACATATATAAAGACAAAACATGTTGAAAGTGACACGTGCACCTTTTTGAAAGTGACAATCCGTTTTGTCATTTTGTCCTGCGTTTTGACACTTAAGTTGCGGTTTGAGAAGTTGCGGTTTGAGGAGTTGCGATTTGAAGAGCTGCGGTTTGGGGTATTGCGATTTGAAGACTGCGATTTGACATATGCGGTTTGAAGTCTTGCGGTTTGTCAACCAATTGCGTTTTGTGCTTATGGTTTGAAAGTTGCGATTTGAAGACTGCGGTTTAAGCATTGCGGTTGACATTGCGTTTTGCTCAAGAGTATTGCGGTTTAAGATTTGCGTTTTGGTGTTGCGGTTTGATTTGTTTTACAGGTTGCGGTTTGGTAAACTGCAATTTGACCATGCGATTTAGGATTGCGGTTTGACATCTGAAGACCATTTTTCTTGCTTTACTAAACATTGTGCTGCCAAAATTCTGTCACACGGTTTATCTTTGATTTTGTAAAATCCCGCGAAAGAATCTATTTCTCGGTTTAAATCATACATTTGTAAAATACCGTCTTAAGTTCACATTATGTCTACAGTGTCCGATGACTTTCAAGCTGCCGGGTCCGATACGCGCCCTCCTCTGCTAGATAGAACGAATTATGAATCATGGGCACAACGAATTCGACTGTATTATTTGGGTAAGGAAAATGGCATCAACATTCTTCGATTTATTGATGAAGGACCGTATCAGTTGGGCACTACCAGAGACACAATCTCTACTGCTGATGATGGAATTATCACTCTTGGAATGGACAAACCACATACCTATAATGATCTCGATAAGACAGAAAAGAAGCTGTATGATGCAGATATATGAGCTTCCAACATTGTACTACAAGGGCTACCCAAGGACATTTACAAACTTATTAACCACAACACTGCAGCCAAAGCAGTTTAGGATAATGTTAAAATGTTTCTTGTTGGATCTGAATTGACTAAGGAAGATCGAGAATCACAGTTGTATGATGAGTTTGAACACTTCCAGATGAAACCGGGTGTAACATCAATGAATACTATGTCAGGTTTCCCAAACTCTTCAATGACATGAGAATCATCAAGATGACAATGCTGAACATTCAATTTAACTCCAAGTTTGTGAACAACATGACACCCGAGTGGGATAGGTTTGTAACAGCTGTGAAGCTCAACAAAGGCTTGAGAAACACAAACTATGAACAACTGTATGCATACTCACAACAGCATCAAAAGCATGATACATATGATCGTCTGATTATGGAAAGGTTCAATCCAACAACAATGAATGATCCTCTTGCATTGGTTTTGAATGTTCAGCCTGTCACTCAATCATCACAATATCAAGGTTATCAGTACCCATCCTCTTCACATAATCAGACACTTCTGCCTGATCAGGATATACTCCAACTGACAAGATGATTGAAAATCTCTCCAACCAAGTCGCCTTGCTTGCTCAACAATTCAAAGCAGCCCTACCTCAAACCAACAACCAACTTCGTACTTCATTAAATCCACACAATCAAGCTACTTTGGAGGATGGAAAGGTTGTGGTTCAGAATGTTCAAGGGCGACAAAACATGATCCAAAGATATGTTGTTAGGAGAAATGGTGCGACTGGTGTTGGTGGTGCACAAAACAGAGGTGGGAATGCTGTGCCGGGACAAGGAAACCAAATCAAGTGCTACAACTGTGATGGTTTTGGACACATTGATAGGAACTGCACTTAGCCAAAGCGCCCACATAACTCTGACTATTTCAAGGATGTGATGCTGTTGATGCAAGCTCAAGAGAATGGCGTTGCATTGGATGAAGAAGAGCTATTGGTTTTGGTTGGACAAGGGGCAAATACTTTTGATGCAGATTTTGATGACCAACCAGTCTGTGATATGGCTCAGAATGATCCCAATATCTTTTAAGTCGATGAGTGTGATGCATTCGACTCAGATGTTGATGATGAACCCACTGCTCAAACCATATTCATGGCAAACATATCTCCAATGGTCTCTTCACCTCAATAAGTTGGTCCCTCCAATGCATCAGTTATCTCTGAGGTACTAAAACTGTACGATATGGTTGTTGAACAAAATATTCCCAACAAATTACAACATTAAACAGTTGTTGAGTCAGATACTGCGAATATGGGAAATAGAAATGTTATCCCATATGAGTATTATGTGAAACATAAAGAAGGTCAGGTTGTACCTAGTAGTGCATCTTCTGTTCTAGATGATGATTATATGTTGCATGAGCACACTTCATTCATCCCTGATGACTCATTGACCTCCACACTTAACATATATAAGGAACAAGTTGCCATATATGAACAGCGTGCAAAATTTGATATGACAGAACGTGAGCAGAAAATGGACAGTCAAATGTGTATACTGATCACTAAACGTAAGGTTGAATTCTCATTGAGAATTTCAGTGTTCTGATGTTGAAATGTAAGTGCATGCAGTTTAGCTTCTTTTAATACTATCAGCTCTTCTCTACACTTACTCAGTTCTAAGACAGGTTTATTATTTTTTTGAAAATAAATTTTGTCTTTGTTCTTCGACATATTTTAGATCAACATGAATATAATCAAAATATGACTTCCAATCAGAATCATCATCCACAGATAAAAGAATATTTACCTTTTTCATGGTGATGTTAACCCATTGACCATTTCTTGAATGGTCCATTCCCACTGAAAGCTTTAGTGCAAATATTACGATATTTAATCTATACAGCCTCGTTTGTTTTGATTGATGACAAACATGTAACTTGTAATACATAACGTAAAATGTACAAGTTACTTGTAATCACACTTTGTCTCAACATACATTCAACACCTCTCGATGTCTCAAGTCCTCGTATGTTACAACACAGTTCGTACATGTTTGTTATGTGGCATTATGATCAAACCCATTAACAAATCATTTAGAATGTTTAAAATACGTTTAGAGTCACTAAGTATTTTAATAGGTTAACCATTCTATTTCGAACCTCATTTTACATTTTGCATTCACAAGTATTTCAAAAGGTAACTAGACATTTTATTAACTAGTTACATAATACATTTTACAAGTTTACCTTGATAAACCTTTTAATCTAAAATGGAAATACATGTTACATCATGTCATGCATCATCTTTGAAATCCTTGGAAGATCACTTGAATATTTTGGTTAGATTGACACTCAATATATCAAATGTGATCTTAGTAAGATTTGGTAATATCTTGGAAAGATTTGAAGAAAGATTTTTAGATTTTCATGTCGTGCACCCACGGCACCAAATTGTATAAAGGACGGAACCCTTTAAAGGGCTCCTTGGTCCGTGGACGCCCCGACCACTTTTGGCTATAAATAGAAGCCCATTGTTTTCCCATTTCTTCACCACTTCAAAGCACATCTTCTCCACCTTCTTGCATACATTTAGATCAATCATTAACAATGTAGTAACATACATTAAACACCCTAATGATCATGATCATAATGCTTCTAACATTCATCTTTGTTGTAAGCATACTCTTTGATCAACCAAGGAAATCTTGGAGATCTAGCCATCCCCACTCACCACAAGTTGAAGATCTATCACAAGAAGTTTAGGAACTTGTGATCTTCATCATGAAGGCTTCCTATCAATGGAAGTTCATTTAGAAGTAGTTATTCATATCCATTAGACATTTGTGTCATGGATCATTAGTGTAAACATCATTGCATCATAACAACACTTTCACCAAACTAGATTAGATGGTTTATGTGTTTGTGCCATAAAACACAAGGTTTATTATGTTGGGCCATAAAACATATTGGGAGTGGTTGTACCCTTGTAAAAGAACTCGACATCTAGCTTAGTGTCGGAAATATTGTATAGGCGACGTTAGGTTGGTTCTACCTCGAACTAGAACCCGGTATTTAGCTTTGTACCGGAAAAAGTGTAGCGACGATTGTAAGGTTTTCTCCACGAGAAGGGAGCTTGTTGATTTAGTGAAGTAACTCGAGTTGGGTACTCGGGGAGTGGAGTAGGCGGAAAGGAGATCCGTGACCGAACCACTATAAATCCTCGTGTTCGGTTTGCACTTTCCTTTCTTTATCTCTTTACTTTTATACTTGCACTATACTATTGTTTGTGATGTGGTTTGATGTTCATGATTGTGTGACAACTTGGTTTACCATGCTTTATATTAGTCACAAACAATAATTGGTACTTTCATATTATAACAAGCTTCATAAGCGATTTGATACTAAAGATCTAAAGTTTTTAAACGGTAACGTATTCACCCCCCACGCTTCCACAATTGGTATCGAGCCACGTAGCTCGTATTTTCAAAACAAATGGTTTTTAAAATAGAGTACGATCCATGTATCAAATTACCATTGAAGCGAAAAATAATATGAAAAATGCTTTGCTTGTTATACTTAGAAATTTTGTTGTTAAATGTAACTTTGTATACAAGCTTGAAGGTTTTCTTGAAAAATAAAATAAAAGTTTGTTGAAAGAACTAGTAAATATTGTATTATGTGCTTATAGAAAATTTACGAAGAAATATGATTTTAAAGGAGTGTTTGGGATAACTATAAATCTAGTTGAAAAATCACCTCCGTAAATGTTTAAGATAAGTTACATAAGTAGATATGTTGTTAAATATGTGTATTATATGTTTACTATGAAATCTAGTAAGTCGCACACGTTTTCTCTATGTCAAATATTAGTTTTGGTGAATCTGTCTCAGAGGACCACGGCACCAAATCTTATAAAGGGCGGATCCCTTTATTTGGTTCCGTGGAATCCGTCTCATACAAGATGCGCTTTTGGGCAACTTCAAAAATCATAACTAATTAACCGTAAGTCCGCATTTGAGTCGAGCCACCTATCATTTTAAAGGGAATTGAGTCTACTTTCACTTAAAAATACCTTCATGGCCTGAGTCTAATTTTTAATAAGTAAAATAGACCAAATACTACAGTATGTCTAAAATATTAAGTTTCGCTTTAACATAAAAACTCAAATTTTGAATCAAACAATTTAAGTTGGTATTCTTAGAACTTTGATACAACTTATTTTGAAACTAATTAATTTGGTAATATGTTTAAAGGAAACAAATCAAGCTTGGTATACATCGTCATATTTAAACGCTAAATGACGAAAAGTGTTTTCTTGTCATACTATGCTAAATGACCACTTGTTTATGTTGTTTGCATATATGTTGCTTGCTTATTTTAAAATTGTTGTTTTCACTTGTTTGTTTGCATAATATAAGTGTCAATCTTGCCATGTTATTTATTCGCTTGCTTGACGATTTCTTGTTTATGCACAATAGGACATTTGCTAGATTTTGTGCACTAAGTTGGAAAATTGTTTTACCATCACTTATAGACTTAGATCACTTCTTTTGCATAGGTTATACTAACATCTCGCATAACTTATGAAATGTCATAACTCACTTAGCAATAAGTACTAAGTAAATTAGTCAAGTACTTTGAAAAATAGAGTTTTTAAGAGAGTGTTTGGTACAAGGACAAAAACAATGTTGTATGATGTCATTTATGTGTTCTTGCTTCGTAGGATGATAAACTAACTTAAAACATTGATGTATGCTAACCGGTTCATGCAGGGGGATAGCACACGGGTGTTATCAAATTTTACCCATTTTCACTTATATGTGAAAATCGTTAGCCCTTGTTCAAAATCAATGCTCCATTATGTTTGTGTATGCGTTATTGACTGTTCCTAACTAGAAATAGTTAATGCCATATGTTTTGAGAAAAATTTCAGGTTTCGAAAAAGTCCCCGACACCTAAAAAATGGGTCTGTAAAGATTTCTGGTCTCCACGGACCAGACAGCACCATTAATTTGGTTCCGTCTGTTATGGATTTTGGTACCGCCATACCAGTACAGGCGGACCAGGCGGCACCAATTTAAGGGTTCCGACTGTGTAAAGAAATGGTGCCGTGAATCCTACAGGTAAGTTATTGAATTTTACTAAATCCTGCAATCTAATTTACCAAACTTCGTTTCTAGGATAGTTGTTAATGCATATCTTTCATACCTCACTCAACACATCCTCAATGGATTAACTTAGGATGTTTGACATGATTTTAGACACTTCCATCTCATTAGAAACTACCATCTTTGTATGGATTAACATCAAATCCATGAATCCTTAGTTCCATAAATCGACACATTCAAGATGATCATTTTCACACCTTCATCATTACTTTTCCTCAAGCTTAGCATTTCTTAAAGCAAAGTCAAAATGACTAAATCCTTAACCTCAAATAAGCCACTTAAGAAAACCACTAGGATTAGCATTCGATCTTGTTGCTTCATTAACTTGAGCTCTTCATCCTCAGACTCATTACCTCTCAACATCTCATCACCCATTCAAGATGTGAACTTTCTAAACTTGAGTACTCCAACTCCACCACCAAAATCACCCACCATCATCCAAAACAACTTCACTACCAAAGTCTCCAAAGCTTGTACCTATCAAACTTTGTGCAACACCACCAACATCTCCTCACCCGTTTGGATGACTTAGATGACTTACCGAGACTAATAAACCTGGACTCATTATTTGCAAAGATATCATACACAAGTCTAACATATGACTATAGATATTGTTTTGTATCTACATGTATTGCCTCACCTGGTTAACATGAAAATAATGTGTCATCCTTCAAGACGATAAGTATTTACATCGAGTCATAACTCACACATATGTTAAATACATATTATCAAGTCTTGTTATCCTTGAGTTCAATCTAAGCTTTATAATCTCAACAAATTAGGATTGACAACTTAAGTATTTCATCCGAAATATTCAAGTATATGCGACTTACGATTGTAGTCATTAAAAGTCATATCCGAAAAATCAACACCCAAGTATTTTAACAACACATGTTGAAACACTTATCCAAAACAAACAACCCACGGTGCCACTTATCCTCTTTGACACCTACTATCCTCTTCCATCTTTTGGCACCATTAACCGTATTGCTCATGAACTTCCAAGAGTATACTTTAAATCAAACGTGCCTTTCAAGGTGAACCTATACCTCAGCCCCTAAGCTTCATAAACATAACCAAAACTTCAAGCACTTCACCCACTAGTTGTAGCAACCAATGAACCATAAGAATTAGTATCCGTATTTTTGTGTTCAACATCTATGGACAAATATTCAACCTAAGTACTCCCATAGCACAACAAACCCCTACATCACCACATCCTTATTTAGACACTAGAAGACCTACCACCTAGATCAACCAATCCACCATCCTTACCATCATTTGAATTCGTTGAGTGTATTGCTCAAAAGCCCTTGTGTCCAACACTTGTATCGAATCAAATGCACGTTTGAACAAACTCAAACATCCTTTCCAACATATAAGGACTTAGATAATTCATTATGGCTAGAACCTCAACTATCAAATAAGCATGGTGCTCTTGGTAATTGTTGTCAATTTCCACTAGGTATAAGTAGTACTACCTTCACAAATTATCAAAGTATTAGTAATACTTTGTCGTTAAACTTCGCATAAATTTCGTTAAACCTCAAATCAACATTTTAACAACATATGTTAAAATGCAATCTCAAAGCCAACATCATACACCCCAAGCAACAATGACTTTTGAGGAGTATACATAAGAAACTCGAGTGAATTCCTCTTGTCATCATCTAGTGAATATAATCTTGAGACCAAGTTTATTTAGATGGGACTATCCGATTCAAACACTTTGGCTTCATATCTTCATTTAGGAAAACATGATGTTTTGAAGAACATTATGACTAAGATTCATGCGTTAAGATTTCATCTTGTTAAAAGGATATTGTATATCCTATGCATCATTCTTGCGACATAAATAGTTGTGTTACAAGAGATTTCATTACACCTCATTGGCTAAATGATCTTGAAACAAACATCTACAAGTTCTATGAACTAGCATATCCAATTCATCTTGTCATACTTGTTTTCATAAGCATGATAACTTTATCCCATGGGATAATCTCATTTGTTGAAAGATACTATTTGTATCTATTTCCTTTCAAGCGTACATCATAACCTAACCTTGCTCAAACCGAGTGCACATCCAAGGTTAAAACTACACATCTTTAGAGCATACACAAGATCTATTGAAGTTGGTAACCTCACTTAGATTATTGTTAAATAAAATACCAAAGAGCTTTCTTGAGAACGTTCTTAGTTTAACATATTCTCTAGTCTTAGATGATCAATTCACATTTAAATTACACACTTCAACTCAACATAAAAGATGTCATCCATTAGATCATACAATTAGCTGTGTAATTTGAACAACTTTAGATTCTAAACACAAGATTAAAACACATTGTTTATCAAACACACCATTGTTAAAATTCATGTGTATAACATGACGTCTTCATCACCTTAGTTATATTGCATATTAGTTAAGTCACATTAAGCCAAGTATTGGTAAACTATCATCTTTATGCACTTTAATATGCAAAAGTAGGAGTTCCCATCTTTCTAACATGAGAATGACTACTTGGAGAACCTATTGCACTAGAAACTCAATTTGACCTAACGGTTGAATTGCTTCCTGGAGAGAAGTTGGGTATGTGGAATCACCCGTAAAAATGGTCGTGTTTAGCCTTAATTGAGCACCGCTAGTAATAGTCTCATATTCATTCTCCAACTTGAAAAATCTGTATTCCTATACTTGCCTAAAGTAAGTGTTAAAACATTGATAGTTTGCCTCGCCTTAGGAATACTAATCAAACAAGTAGTATATATGACTTTTCTTTTAAAACTACTTGCATTGCACTTACATGTGTTGATTACATGTTCTTGTTTGATACGATAAGTTGATTTGACATTATCTTAGTGTTTGATAACTAGTCAAATGTGTAAACCTTAGTACGGTTTTATCTTTATAATGCTTGTATTCTTGTTTCATGCTACTAAACGTTTAAACCTAAAACTTTATTTGCATGATACTTACTTTTGAATTAGTTTTAGCATGATTAACATGTTACTTATGAAATCATAATATGTCATTTTGATACGTGATAATTCTGATATGATAAGTTTGTGTTTGAAAGCTATTAGTTGGCATTCATTATATCTATGTGTAGTACGATCCAAATGATACATGCTCCAAATTGTTATGTCTTAAACATGGCTTGCATGAATCTTTCATCTTGTTTCTTTTGCTTCTTGTCACACTATTTGTTTGCTACATGTGCACATATAATATGTCAAAGTGCTTTTGGTATGACAAACTTTTAGAAGCCTTTTTATCTTACAAATTAATCACATAGATTGTTGTGTTAATTTACAAGCCAAGTATGCTTAAGCGTCTAAGTCTAACGACAAAACAATCTCAAAATGAAATGTCTTGAATAAAGTTGTATTCTTGCATAATATGATTGTCTTGATGCTATCTTGTATGGTGATTTCTTGTCTACTAAAGTGCAATGTGTTTTTTGCTTATATAATATGTTATCATTTGATTTCTATCATGTTAACATCTTTTGTAACTAACAAATTTGTTTTGTAGGTTGATAACAAATCATTTGTTATCTCAATTGGTTCTAACTTTTATATGCTCATTTTGCATAATCCCCTTTATTGCTACGTAGATTAGTACTATGCTTTATGGGACCCCTACACTTGCATATAGTTTAAAAGCATATAGAATTAAGTTCTAGAGGGTTGGCTTTGCATTTTTGTCTTTCAACCGACCTCTTTCCAAATCTCATTTTTGCTTCCGCTTTCAAAAATAACCTCCATCATTATTTAGTTATAACAATACTCTAATCCTCTTCACTTCCTATTAGGAAACCACATGCCTCATCATACGATCATCTCGTATTAATCAAGAAGAGGTACGTGACTTTAAGGATGAAGTTCACTAAGCTCATCTCTTTCGTTAACCCGAATAACCTCCTAAACACTTTGTTGTCATTCCTTATTTGATACATTACACATTATGTTGGATGTCCACCAATTAAGGGGGAGAGAAATCCATTCACATAATTGTATTTTGTCAAATTTTATGTCTCTTAGACTCTACAATACCAACACATAGGTAAACACCACTTAGCTAAAGCCGGTTCATGAAACCACAACTAGTTCAACCTTTTTCGCACCAATACCTCATCAAGTGAAAACGCATCATGTGTTTTACAAAACGCCTTCATCTCCACATATAGGATTTTCCTTAGACTAGCACCTTACAACTTCACTATCTAGAACACCATCATAGGATCTTATCCTTTTCTCGCTTATCATGCATGTCCTTGTCAGTGCAAACGATATATTAATCAAAACAGCCATCTCCAACACGTTGGTCCATCCAACTCTCACTCATATGATGTCATTCTCATCCTCATATAGGTACTCATTATTAGTATTTTCCATATTGTCTTCACTTCTTTTCAAAGTGATAATCATCCATGTCGGTCAAAACCATGCTAATACTACCTTTCCCATTGTCACCTAGAATAGGTCATTTTATAATTCGTGTCAATCAATGAACGAATTTATCTTCATGTTATCTTTTATACTTTTGGTATCTTCATTATAATATTCTTAGATAGAACGCATTATTGATTACTCTTGGGTTGAAGCATATGAGAACTTGCTCAAAACAATAGATTGTTAGCATCAATAAATCATTCAAATCATAACCCTTATGCATCATTGAAATGCAATGTCCATTCACATTTTTTCTTCTTCTTAGCTTTGGTCACTTGACATGACGAAAGGATTGCATGAGTCCATATTTTTATATTTGCTATACATACGAGTTTATAACTCCTTAATAGCTTTCTACCTAATCACCACCACCTTCCATCACCACTTTCACTAATCATCACCACTATGGATTAGCGAAAACTTGCTTTTGTAAATCTCGAGTCATCTACCATCACATGAATCCTACTAGTAAACCGACACCAACACTAGCACCACTAGTGGGCACAACTTACACCGTGAAAGACTTCATATCTTCTTTCTAGGAACTATTTTGTAGGCTTTTATCATATTATATTCTCACTTTTCTTATGATTGTAATTAGGAGACTACACTTCATGAGATCTTTGATTATATCATTTATCACATATATACATCTTATTTTTGTCAAAAGATGAAATATATTGCACTAATGTTTTCATTGTAGGTTCATCATCATATACACTAGATTGTATATAACTTACTCATCTAAGGATGAAGTTTGCATCAATTATTTTTCTTATTTTAGGTGCTTCTTGACACCCTAGAACAAGGAGGAATATCCTTTAAGCACTCATATTGCATCGCCTATACACTTGGTTGTATATGACATATTTGTCTAAAGACAAAGCTTCTATTATACTAATATTTATTTTGAAGGTTCATCTTGACGCCCTAGAGCAAGGGAGCTTCCGTCAAGAATTTATCGAATGCATCTTATACACACTTTGTTGTATAACACTTACTCGTCCAATGACGAATATAGTTTTGCACTAATATTTGTTTTGTAGGTTTTAATCATACCCCGACGCCTCAAACAAGGGGAGCAACCGTCAAGGGGAGCATGCACGCATTTAGCATCATTCTCACTTTTCAACAAGCATTTGTGCTTCGATAAAAGTGGAGAAAATAGGCTAACATTGCTATGCATTTTTCTTTTCATATATTTCTCATAATTTTGTTGCATAAAACTAACCTTGATGTAGGTTAAGCCTCTTTATTTGATCCATGGATCCGCTACCAAACAAGGGACGGATTGAAGTGGACGATTTAACTTCACTAGGGATGATGCAAGCTCGCCTTTTGGGAGAAATAAAGTTAAACTCAAGGACACGCCTTTTTGTTTCGACAAAGGGGAGAAGAGTGTAAACGGAGAAGGTAATGTAAAGGTAGTAAGGATACAAGTAACCTTTACATTTTACTTTCTATTACGTTTACATATATTTGTCATCATCAAAAGGGGAGATTGTTAGTGCAAATATTACGATATTTAATCTATACAGCCTCGTTTGTTTTGATTGATGACAAACATGTAACTTGTAATACATAACGTAAAATGTACAAGTTACTTGTAATCACACTTTGTCTCAACATACATTCAACACCTCTCGATGTCTCAAGTCCTCGTATGTTACAACACGTGTTCGTACATGTTTGTTATGTGGCATTATGATCAAACCCATTAACAAATCATTTAGAATGTTTAAAATACGTTTAGAGTCACTAAGTATTTTAATAGGTTAACCATTCTATTTAGAACCTCATTTTACATTTTGCATTCACAAGTATTTCAAAAGGTAACTAGACATTTTATTAACTAGTTACATAATACATTTTACAAGTTTACCTTGATAAACCTTTTAATCTAAAATGGAAATACATGTTACATCATGTCATGCATCATCTTTGAAATCCTTGGAAGATCACTTGAATATTTTGGTTAGATTGACACTCAATATATCAAATGTGATCTTAGTAAGATTTGGTAATATCTTGGAAAGATTTGAAGAAAGATTTTTAGATTTTCTGTCGTGACCCACGGCACCAAATTGTATAAAGGACGGAACCCTTTAAAGGGCTCCTTGGTCCGTGGACGCCCCGACCACTTTTGGCTATAAATAGAAGCCCATTGTTTTCCCATTTCTTCACCACTTCAAAGCACATCTTCTCCACCTTCTTGCATACATTTAGATCAATCATTAACAATGTAGTAACATACATTAAACACCCTAATGATCATGATCATAATGCTTCTAACATTCATCTTTGTTGTAAGCATACTCTTTGATCAACCAAGGAAATCTTGGAGATCTAGCCATCCCCACTCACCACAAGTTGAAGATCTATCACAAGAAGTTTAGGGAACTTGTGATCTTCATCATGAAGGCTTCCTATCAATGGAAGTTCATTTAGAAGTAGTTATTCATATCCATTAGACATTTGTGTCATGGATCATTAGTGTAAACATCATTGCATCATAACAACACTTTCACCAAACTAGATTAGATGGTTTATGTGTTTGTGCCATAAAACACAAGGTTTATTATGTTGGGCCATAAAACATATTGGGAGTGGTTGTACCCTTGTAAAAGAACTCGACATCTAGCTTAGTGTCGGAAATATTGTATAGCGACGTTAGGTTGGTTCTACCTCGAACTAGAACCCGTATTTAGCTTTGTACCGAAAAAGTGTAAGCGACGATTGTAAGGTTTTCTCCACGAGAAGGGAGCTTGTTGATTTAGTGAAGTAACTCTCGAGTTGGGTACTCGGGAGTGGAGTAGGCGGAAAGGAGATCCGTGACCGAACCACTATAAATCCTCGTGTTCGGTTTGCACTTTCCTTTCTTTATCTCTTTACTTTTATACTTGCACTATACTATTGTTTGTGATGTGGTTTGATGTTCATGATTGTGTGACAACTTGGTTTACCATGCTTTATATTAGTCACAAACAATAATTGGTACTTTCATATTATAACAAGCTTCATAAGCGATTTGATACTAAAGATCTAAAGTTTTTAAACGGTAACGTATTCACCCCCCCACGCTTTCCACACTATTGGTACCTCTTCCCATAGAAAGTACAAATGGTTTGTACTTTCTACCCCTGTCCCCATGTTTACAAGATAACACATTTTTATTAGTTTCGGTTTGTAGCCGTTTAATACTTTTGACTTGTTAAACTTTATATTTTTATTCCGCACTTTCTGTTTGCAGTTTTATAATATAAACAAAATTATTATAAAGAAAAAAAAAAAAAAAAAAAAAAAAGCGAAACAAACAGGGGGTACAACTTGGAGATTTGGGAGGGTCATTATAACATATACTTAAGATAAAGTACATTTTGCACTTTAGTTTCTATTCCTAGTATGCTACTAGACATATTTTTGGTGGGACACTTTTGATTTATGTTTGTACTTTTTACCAAGTATGGTAGTCTTTGACTTTTGATAATTGCTTTTGAACGTATCTTCCCAAGAAGTTTCTCGCCTATTCTTCAGTGTCTTAGTTGCACATCAAAGCTAACTAAGTCATCAGATTGTTTTCAATGGACGAGGAGATCTTTCAGGGAGTAACTATGTTATTGTCATCATATATTGACTCTATCATCTTGATATGGTTCTTAGGTACCACGTAGTGGCTCTCGGGTTGGGGGGCGGGTAGTTGAAACCGAGTGGCTACACCATTCCGCCGAGCTCGGGTAGGGGTCACGGGTTGGATTTGCGAGTTGGGAAGCCGAAGAAGAACGTTGCAAAATTAATACGTTGGGGGAGCGTTTGGTTGGGTTTAACGGCTAGTAGCCGAATAAAAAAAAATTCTTCCTATTTAACACCCTTTACATTTCAAAAACATAATTATCTTTTAACATATAAAAAAACACACACTAAATAATCTCTCCAAAAAATGTCTACCGATTCTTCCGATTCGTTATTCCTTCTTCGTCGACGAGATATCCACGGGTAGCTCCTTGCAAAATATGCTTCAACTAAGCGGCTCAAGATTATGAAGACGGCAAGCTCTAACCGAACTAGCGTAAATCGTCATCGGGATATAGGTCTTGAAACTTTAGAGAATGATTGGTTCGTTGAAACACCAAAGTAAAGCGACAATTACTTTAAAAAATCGAATGGAGAAAAGCCTTTTTGCAAATAGTGGGTGACATTGAGCGAGATACCCATATTTTCAAGAAGGCTATGATGCGCGATTTCAAAAAGTTTCACGGCGAAACAAAAATCACATCGGTTGTTAAGCAACTCGCAACCGAATCCGCCTGATGAGTATGACGAATATTTATGCATGTCTCAAAGAACGGACGTGAAAGTCTTGATCATTTTGTGAGGCCATCATTGAGTTATGCGGTCGGGAGTACCTCGTGGTCGACAAAGACACGACCTTGCTCGCATTTTCGGGCCCATGAGCGAAGCATCACCTCCCAGGATGCTTGGTAGCCTTGACCACACACACGCCGATGGAAAAATTGTCCTAGACATTTGAGAGGGCAATATACGTATCCAAACGACCCAAAGGAAAGAGATTTACGGTTACAAGAGGAGCGAGAAAGGATGTCGAGCGAGCTTTGGTCTTCTCAAAGGAAAATGGAAAATTCTTGATCGACCACTTGAGCTATGACCAAAGCGAAAATTGCCAATCGTGGTTCATCGTGTGTTATTTTGCATAATATGGTTATAAAGCGCGGAGGGGAGGCAATCTCACGGTTCATATAATGGATCCACGGTCCAGTGTGTTCGGCGACGACGTGGTAGCGGAGTTACTTAGGCAATTTCTCCATGACCGCCTTCGATATGATCTCACCGAAGACGAAGACGTGAAGACTGCCGCATCTCGATGATTAACGGCTTTTTATTTTAATCTAGTTATTTTAAGTATTATGTTATGTTTTTTTTTTTTTAAGTATTATGTAATGTTTTTATTTTTAATTAAATGGTATGTTTTATTATAAATATTGTATGTGATTTATGTATTTAAAAAAAATAAAAAAAAATGAATTCGGTCTTAAGTCTACTCCCACTAATTAGGGTAGTGTTAGGGTAGTATTGGGGTAGTTTTGAGTTTGAAGGTTTTTATTGGATAGAGGTGATGTGGCACCCTTAGGGTATTAGGGTAGTAAATTTCTACTCCCTCCACCCTTATCTTCACATTCTGAGATCTGCCTCAAGAAGTGATGAGTCTTTATCTTCAGACTATGAAGAACTTTTTAAGAATGACTCTTTGATGTATTGTAAGGACTTGTATTCACTTAGGACATTTTTCATTCAAATATATATTAAGGCTCTGAATTGACCCAACAAGTCAACAAAGGGTATTTTCGTGATAGGAACTTTTTTTAAAAAAATTTCACGTTACTGCTTAGTTTGATACACGGTGGTATTAAAAAGGTTTGACGTAACATTTTAGCCTATGTATGTTCATGTAATCAAAGGAAAATAACTTTGTGCTTTTTTATGTAGACCAAGAATGTGCAGGTTGGTCTTGGTTGGGTGGTCTTAGTGTGGAAAAGTGGTCTTGCTCAAAGACTTTTTTTCCATTAAGACCATTTTTGGCTATCACACCAAAACACCCTCCTGGCATATAACACCGGTTTTCTGTCAGTGTCATAATTTTTTAAATAAAATTATATATTTAACTAAAATTAATTTCATTATAAAAAACACATTATATAATATAAATAAATAGATAAATAACATCAAATTAAAAAGTACATGATTGTTGCACTTAAAAGTTTTAGCTCTTTGAAAGAGAGATTAATAATTGTCACAAGTGCTCAAAGACACACTAGCTTATACTTTGGGTGTAAAATGAAAAGTAAGCACAAACAAAAGGGTGTAAATGAAAATTTCAAAATATACATCTCATCTATTTCTTCTTCTAATCTTCTCCATCACTGCATCTGCATCACATACCTGCAACAACAACAAAAAAACGCAGGCACAAACACATCACAAACAGTCAAACACAAAAACAAACAAAAAGAAACAAACTCACCAAAAAAAACCTTCGGCGTGAGCTGGTGGCCACGACTCCAAGACCCACCAGCCCACTTGCGGTGTGGTGTCTCGTGCCAAAGGGTGGCGCCGAAGGCTTTGGCTTGAGCCAACAGCCATTGTACCGAGCTCTCTAAGGATCAAATGAGAAATTCAATTAAGATGAAAAGAATGAGAAGAAACTACAACTACAAATTTGAGATGCATATACAAAAGTAGATGCAACTCCCTGTTATTTCTCTTTTCTTATGTAAAATATATGGCTAATTTTTTTTTTCCACTATTCTTATTACAATAATTATCAGATCTTTTTTTTTTATTGATTTTTCATGAAGTATAAGACATGTAAATGACTGCGCCTTTAGCTCTACATAAAAATTAAAGGGCTAAAATGCTACGTTATTACTTTGTATTACATTTTATACACATTTAATACCCAAACTAAAAATTAATGAAGTAAAACTTTAAGAAAAATCTCGTATCAGGTTAATATACTCCTAACCAGTTAAATATTATATGTACTTTTTTCTCCATAAAATTAATTTCTGTAGTGAGGCTATTTACTTCTCCACATTAATTTTGTGTCACTTGCTACCTATTTTTGATAATTGACTCATTTTAAAAAGTAAATTTACAAACCAACTAACAAACTAAATTATAATTTTTTTGCACACAACATCCATCTCAAGTTTGTTCAGCACAAAACTTGATTTCCTAATTATACATTGTTCAGCATAAATATCCTTAATATCCTAAATAATGCAATCTTTTCCCTAGTTTATAACATATACGGTGTTTGTTTTGCCATATATTTGCATAGTTATCACTTATTAATAATAAGTCACTATTATTAGAGAACAATTCAATAATAAGTCATTAGAAAACAACTTGTCAAAAAAAAAAAAAAAAAAAAAAAAAAATAAATAACTTTTGCATCTTTTTGATAACACAGGAACCAAAAATACTTCTGGTTTTAAATTTTACACATGGAATTGAGGAAGGGAAGATTACAAGTTGAACAAGCTCCTTTCGTGAATATGATTTGATCAATGGCAAATCATTTTGGTTTTGGTAATTGGATCAAATCCAAATAAACACTTCTAAACCACTGGCTCGACTCAAGTTGTCTTTTACAACTTGAGACAATCTCCATGTAATTTTATCAAAGACAAGTAATTTTATTTCTTTTTGGCTAGATGATCAAATAAAAAAAAACTCTGATTATAAGTCTAAAAAGTTTAAAAAGTCATGAGATCGTGACAAGTGTTTCTTTTTATGGGCGTCCAGCATTGATAATCATGACGAGTATTGATGAGCATTTGCTATTTGATGAACATTTTGTATAACTGAATATTTTTTATTGACAAACTTTTGCGCAAAGTATTGATGAACATTTTGTAATGATAAACATTTGTTATTGATAAACTTCTAAGCAGAGTATTGATGAAAATTAAAAAAAATAATAATAAAAAAAAAATGATCAAAATAACAAACATTTATTCCATTTGATGAACAATTTTGTTTCCTTAACATTATTTGATGAGCATTCTCTAATGAACAGATTGCTGGTGAATATTCGATGAGCATTCTCTAATGAACAGATAGCTGGTGAATATTCTGTGATGAACAATTGCTAATTCAAAGATTTGTTTCATCAACATTCTTTGATGATCATTCTATGATGAACGTTTACTTGGTGACCATTTTTGTAATGAATAACTACACATTCAAAGTTTTGTTCTATAAACATTATTCTTCATTCCTAAAAATATCATTAGTCAAATATACTTTGATTTTTTAATTAAATATTAAAGCTTTTATAAATTATTAAAGCTTTTATAAATTATCATAAAATTACTTTATTGAGACATTTCATAAAACACTTTACTGGAATTTTCATAAACACACAAGTTTTTTGATAATTTAGAAGAACACTTTAAAAAATCAAAAGATATAAAGAATTGATGTTAATCTAAAGTTTGTTGATCACGAATCACTATATAATTTTTATTTAACTTAAACTGAAAGATCCCTTAATTTGTTGCAAGTTAGTGAACCTCAAAGTTGACGGAAAATATTGTGATATGATGACATTGAATATTTTGAATACAAAAGGACAGAAGCCATAAAAAATCTATAACACATCACTTCTCGAATGGTGGTAATTACATCTGAAAACTAACATCTCAATGAAAGTTTTCATGAGATGTAAAAGCTATTTTAGCAATAACATGAGCCGTTAAGTTATATTCACACTTAACTAATAATAAAGAAATAGGAAATTGGAATGCTCATATTTTAATGTCCGTGACAATAGCATATAACGACCAAAGAGGATCGTCTAATATAAATCAAAGCCTAATTTTGAGATTTTAAATGATTTTGAAACTAAAATTAGTGTAAAGATCTGGAAAAATTATAAAAGAAGAAGAAGAAAAAAAGATAGGTGATGTGAGATTAATGATAAGAAAGTGAAACACGTGTTAAGTATAGATGATTTTTAAACTTTTATGAAGTGGTTCTTTTTCCACTTTGCATACAATCGTTAATCTACGAACATGATACCTATAATATGATACAAAAGTTATTTCAATTTATCATTATTGAATATTTAAATTAATGATATATACGGAGTATTTTGTCTGCTGTAAAATCTATAAATTTTTCACACATTGTAAAAGTCAAACTCACATAGTCACATTAATGGGTTTGTTTTTTGTTATGATTGTCATGAAATCAGACATTTATTTGAATGTTTTGTACGGGGATCGTCTTTAATATAGAGTATAGTGTAGTATTTTATTAGATTTGATATTGTAACAACTAGCATAAATGTTTTTTAAGGGATCAGTTTTAGTGCAAATTTTTTATTAGCTGATTACAACAAGAACTAAATTGTCTTCGAATAGTTCTTTTCGAGTTTAGATTATCACAATTACAAGATATTTTGGTATTTGTTTAAATATTTATCAAATACTATAATTTAATCATACCAAATCTGACATCGTGTTATTTAAAATGAGATATGTGAGTATTTTTCTATTCATGTTAATAATTCATTTCCGATAACTATAGATTCTAACATACCATACCCATCATTAAAACTCCATGCTAGAACGTCCTAAAATAATGGAAACTTGTTTAATTAATTAAGCTACGTACACGTATAACATATATTTAGATATTTTCATGCTGTTCATTTTATAATAGCATGGTTGTTGACGTTCATATTATATATGCTTTCATGCTAATATTCACATATAAAACCGAAAATCACTTTCAAACATCTAAAAATATCAAACCATCCCTAACTAGTAAGAACCACAACTTTTGTGCTTACAATTAGAGGATATTTTATTTGTTTCAGGATGAACAAACGAATATAGTTCAACAAAGTTAAGAGATGATTACAAGAAATGTTCGGTATTAGATCCTAGACAAATTGCTAAACCGTTAACATTTAGGATATCCTAGCTTTGCAATTGCTTTATGCATGCAGAATATTACAAAAACTAGTATATAACTTGTTCGATCAACAACACACTTCTAATACAACCAATGTGTTGTCGCTAACAAAATGAATCAATTTCTTTTTTTTTAAAAGCATCTTATTTTTGTTTGTATTTAATGATTTTATATGTCAAGTTACGTGTGAAAACTCTAAGACAATAACAGCGAAAACGAGGTATTATTCTGTGTTTGGGTTTTCTTTGGGGTACGAGATTTGAGACATAACTAAACATGAATTTATTTTTAAATTATAATTAACCCTTAAAACTGCAATGAATTTGTGGTTTTATCAGGATTTCAATTTTGAATGTATATTGTTTGCTAATTGTGCAATCTCCGTATCAATGGTTTTATATCCATATTCTGTTAGGATAAATGTTTTAAAAGAACGGATAATTAACTTCACCATAACGTACGATTTTAAAAAAGAGAACTTTGACAAGTTTTAATGTCAATTTTTTTCTTTCAAGAATTTGTTACGATACCTATTTAATAAAGCATAATAGTGGAACTGGTTGGAACTCTTGAAGTCTCGTATTTAAAATTTTGAAGTCGACAATAAGACTTTACATACTGCAAACTATTAATCGTCGCAGATTTGCACAACCACTAAGTGTCCTTTTAAAAATGTGATTTGTACTCCACATTGATGGGTCTGCATGTGCAAATGGCCCTTATGCAGCGCAATTGCTGGACTATTATTGATCTCATTCATACTCCGTATCTCTTTAATTGTTGAACCAACATATTCTACGACTGGATTTAACGAATTTAATGAACATATAAATACGCAAATGAGCCCAAACCTTAAGTAGCCCAACTTGTATTTATGAAACAATATAAATGTAGTAATGTACACTTGTTGGCCTAGTTACACAATAACTTTTCCGGCCCACTAAATCCTACATTGGCACATCTCGGCTTAATACTTAAAATTAAAAACTCTAAATTTTACAACAAAGTCGATGTAAAAGTGTAGAACTATGGAATGTGGTGTTGCATTTGCTAATCATCATAATCAGTGATACCAATTGTAAATCATTTATTTGGAACCAAGTGTATCTGAAAACACAAGACTGTCTAAATAATATTCCGGGCACAATCTAGTAATATATACATGTTCTATAGTTGTTCATGAAGTTTTAATGTCCTTTGGACTACTATGCACTCGGTTTTGGCCAAAAAATTTCCTTTAGGCAATCGCGTTTATTATAAAACTTTAAATCCAACTACATCTTGCCCGAAATTATTAAAATTCATATATAATCATCACAAAGTCACTAGGATATAAATTAAGGATAAAAGTTGGTATATATTAACCAGATTTCATCGATGCTTCATATTGGTGATTTATACATTGTTCGCTTTATTAAACAAGTTTCTAAGTCAACATGAAATGCAAGTGTAAAAATACCAAACTTGGTTGACCTTCTTGTGTATAGTGTAACGAGATATTAGGTGGCCAGACTAGGATGAAAATGGTGGCGCATCCTTTACAATTGTAATGCAATGAGAAATTAGATTGTCGCGCGTTGCTGCAGAGCCAATAAGTTTAAATTATTTTTGATATATAATGCGTTGAGATGTAGCCAATCGATTTAATTATGTATGTTTGATCAACCGTTTAGTTGTTTTAAAATATCTACGTGTGATATTTGATTGAACTTTTTTCCAAGAGTTGCTTCAATGTTCGGTGTAAAATCGTTATGATGTGAATATTATGTTTATATTTATTTCATGTTATTTTTTTTGGTTCTATAAATATACTTAGATGATATGTTCTAATATTAGCACATGTCTATTGTGATTTTCAAATGTTCAACAAAGTTGTCCATAAGTATCAAAAGCCTATCTTTTATACATTACGCTATTAAACATATAACATGGACATTTAATGTTTTACATTCGGTTTCATAGTATTATGAGGTTTTTGTTGCATGGAACCTTGGGAAGTCTACCGATCGTCTTTCCATATACCTATGTGCAATCTTGAACCGACTCACTTCTCGGTTAGTTCTTGGATGCTCAAATGTGGGGTGTTTTCTATTAATATGCCTCATAATTTTCTAAATCTTCTCAAGTCCTTAACCAAAGGCGAAAAAAAAAAAAAAAAAAGGTTTTTGGAAAAGTTATAGAAATGGATCGTCTCAATGAGCTTGATGTTCTTTGCTAAGTCCACCATGATGAGAGATCAAATGCTCATATGTTTTGAAAAGAGAGCGCTAGAGATTAAGTTTGCAAAAGATTTGAACCTCCATTGCCAGGCGTATACTAAGAGGGTTAAAGAGAGGCAGAACTGATTCTTGAACTTGAAAAGCTGCGGGGATCGGTGGTGGTTGTCAAGGGTGCAGAGTTCCTCAGGCAAGTTCAATGTGATGAGGTTGAAAAGACAACCTTGATGTTGATAACGGTTATGGAAGCGCATCTTCGTGCGCACGAATTGATGTCCTTTTGTGTGAAAACGAGGAATCTATAACCGGTTTAGGGTTTATATAATGGGAAAGGCTATTTTTTTTTTTTTTTTTTTTTTTTTTTTTTTGTTGATTTTTTAGTTTGTTTAGGTTATGGTGTTTGTTTTTCCTATAATGAGTATTCAATATATTATCGTTTTTGTTTCTTATTTGTGCGTTCATAAATATTGTTCTTTGTTTCTCAATTTTTTTCGACCATATATTTATATATGAGATTGGCACAATGATTGTTTATTGCGTAATCTTTGAATCTAAGTGTTTGGTCTTTAATTCAAAACTATGTAGTGTATATATAATTACGCTACTCTGCGTATAATACTAGCGTCAATTTTACGTACTAATGTATGCATCTTCAAGAATCGTATAACATCATACCTTTTGTGTAAAAAAAATGGTTACACGTTCAATATACAGTTGGATCGCTATTGTTGGCCAAGTTAGAAGTTTTGTATCTAGGGCGCATATTTTTCAATAAAATATAATTTATGGTTCTTGAGGATAATTAGAAATGCGGTTAGTGTTATTTATGCCATTATAATAAAATTGGCATGAAATGTTTATTCATGAAACTCAACATATGTTAGGAAGCTTATTTTAACACTCACTAATGTGCATGATGCAAGAGATTATAGATGAGAATGATGAAATGAAAATAATCATTTATGATACGATGGATGTTGCATATAAAGAACCGAATTCAACATTAATTGAAAAGCTACATTAAAGGAAGTGTAGGATTATAAAGGCCTAATTACCAAACGACATGGTTAAAAGCATAAAATGACATATAAACTCATATTCATGCGAAAACATGTATATAGGATGTTGATGTTAAATGAAAAGTGTGCATACCGTTGTAAGGTCAATTCAATATTACTTAATTATAATGTGCTCAAATAGTAGCTACATAGATACAAAGTTTACAACTATCATTTAGTTACAAAGCACACATTGTTGTTCTGACTATGTTAGCCAAAAAGACAACGGCTTACATATATTCAAAGTTGTATGTTGATTTGTATGAATGTGACTGCTTCTTGAAAGAGGGGCTAGATTATAGGAGTATTGTTTTTGCTTACATAATGTACAATTACCTGCATATCGCATTTATCTTGTTAAGTTTTTGCAACTGAAATGTTGATATATGATTGTATTTGCACTTATTAGTTATGAATTAGTTACCTGGGGATCATTTATGCATTTCTTTTATTGGTTGGTCTTCTTGTTTAGCTTTTTTTTACGTGATGACCTTTGTCCTCCACAGGTTGTTTATTGAGCACCTTTTTGGTTGACCTCGTGTTTGGCTTGCTTGATGTGCTACATTTTTTTCCCTTTTTTTGTAGAATAGAATCCTACCATGGTGTTTAGGGTGGAAATCTCACTGATCTTCTCGGCTGTGGTGGTTGATGATCTAGATGATCTTTCAATAGGGTTTGGCATTAACGCCAGCGGTTTATCAGGGCATGGCATTATGTAAAAAGGTCTATCGTCTAGTATTTTGTCGAAAATGAAATCAACATGTCCTATTTAGCTAGAAGGGCATGGCATTATGCAACAACACATTCACCTCAACAACAACCACACAACAATTCCAGTTCACAACAACAATCAAAGCACATGAAGTCATGAATATGAAAGAAGAAGTGGTTGGGGCTGAAAATCAGAAGGAAAATGTAGATACGGACGAATTTTGGGATGATTTGACGTACAATGAAGGGGATATACCTCCAGGGCTTAGGGGATTTGATGATTCATACTTTGATGATGATGATGATGGGTTAGACGATGTGCTGAAAGATCCAATGGTTGAACAACTAGAAGATACTGCAACAACTCTTGAGCAATTATTCTCCGAGATAAATGCAAGATTTAGGTTAACTTTAGGGATGAGGATCCGTTGATGAGAAAGTAGAAGATTTCTATGACTCGGTGATCTACAAGTTGAACAATGAAAGAGACTTGGATAGAAGGTTCATCGATCAGGAAATATCTCGAGCGTTCAAAGCTCCAAACACCTGAGAGTATCCACAACCAGAAGAACCAGAACAAGTAATTCCAGAAGATGTGGTTATTCCAGGAAGAAGAGAACGCACTCCCTTATTGAAACAAATCCCTAGAGTTCCAAGATCAGATGTCGCACCTTTAGTTCCTTACATCAATGATGATCTTTTATATATGCTTCAAGGTCCAAACAAATACCAACCATCAACAAAGGAAGTTGTAATGTTTGAGGAAATTCCAGATAAATTTCTTGAAGAAGGTAGATTTGCTAACATCTACGGGGAGAAAAAAATTGATCCTGAAAGGTATGACAGAGACGCGTATCTAGGTATAATAAATGCTAATGAAAGATCGAGGAGTTTCTACAGATTAAGGCAACTCAAACGCAAGCCTCATAAAGAAGTCCACTGCGAAGCACAGAATTTTGAGATACGTCGAAGTCAAATCCGATTATCACTTACATAACACCCCCAAAATCATAATATGACAGTACAAGGCTATTTGGGGTATTACTTAGAGGATCATAGTCATAAGTCATAGAAAACGACTCTAAAAGAGACGTTTTTAATAAAAGATTGTTACCATTTCATAAAAACTCAATGTTTTGGATCACAAGAGAAAAATACCACAAGTTTTGAAGTTACACATAAGATAGTTCAAATTTTTGTGAAATGATAACTTTATTTAAAACACCACTTCTAGCATCCCAAGACGTCCACTCCATGCCTTCATGATATCCTAATTAGTACCTGAGATAAACATGCTTAAAAAGATCAACAAAAAATGTTGAGTGATATTCATAGGTTTAGTAAATGGTTGAACACAAGTAAGAGATGATAATTGCTTCGAAGACAATTACCATAGAAAACAGAGATTATTAATATGCACTAAGCTCATGACACCAAACTAACTACATACACCTAATTACTGGTGTAAGTAATAAAATTTTCCCAGATGGAATTGCCAATTCCATAGATAACCAAATATAGTGCTTGGTTATTTCCTATAACCGAGTCGGGTCGTTAATTCCCATAGTACTATCCACAATATTCGCGTTCACTCAAGTGATTAATGGTTCATGATAAAAGGGACTTATGGCGGGCAACTTAGGCTATAATAATAATTATCGTGCAAGCATACATTTTAAGAAAATACTTGTGCTCTAGTTTATAGCATGCATCTCCCTTGCGGGGGTTGGAAAACAAGTAAAAGCGAGGCTATGAACTCACCTTAGCAAAAGTATCCGAGTAGTGAAAAAGTCAAGTAGTAGATGCACGAAGTACCGTCACGCGACCTATAATTAGTATAACAATGCTTTAATTACTATCTTTATATTTTGACTCGATAATATTTATGTACATCAAAAGTTTAAGTTATTTAATGTTTGTGTGACATTCATTATATTATGGAACATTGGCTCATGGAAGTGCGGACATAGGTATAGGGTGGTAGGACTTAGCAAGTCGGGTAAGTCGCAAGAGAACATGCGCATAGTGACGCATACAATTTATAAGGCGTCGTTGGTGTTAGGAATTAGAAAATTCCATGTTAAAGCGTCGGTCACCCCAATTATGATCTAGCATAAGTTAGCTCGTAGACGTGTCATTATTTTAGTTGTTTAGTAGTTTATTAGTTATTTAGTAGCGTAGTTTAGCGTAGTGTAACACCGTGGAGAAAGGACGGTCTTTACCCACCATACACGATCCACGGCCGATAGGAGGTCGTTATGTTTGTAAGTATAAATACCCCTTCCATGGATGGAAGGGTGGTGCTTCAATCTAATATTCCATACTTTTGTATACCAAGACTCTAGCAAGAAAACACTCAACTCTCTACTTCTCTCTCTAATGGCTAACATGTATTTTGATCATCCAAGACCACCCGAATCATCAACACAATAAATATTACGATCCTACAATTGGTATCAAGAGCCAAGGTTGTTGTGTTGTGTTGATTTATGGTGGTTTCGTACCATGGTTTTTTTTGTGTGTGGTTCGTACCAAGTTAACGTGTTATTGATTTATTGTGGTGTTCATCATTCTTGGTTTGGTATATATATGTTTGGTCAAAATATGTCATGTCGATCAATAGTCATAAGCGCTTTTGGTCATCTTTGTCCAAATAATATATATTGTAATCTAAATGGTTGTTATTCTATGGTCAAACTTCTTTGTTGGAAGTGTTGATAGAATCTTGTTTATGTGGTCATTTTCGTATAGTCAAAAAATGGTCAAGTTTTAGAGGTCAAAACAGATCTGTTTTACATTTTCCGAGTCATTCATCATAGCGACTTGTGCGAAGAAAGTTTATGGCGACTTGAGTTTTCTCGGCGATTCAATGTATCAAGTAGTGAGTTGTACTATAAAGGTAGCGACTTGTTTTGACAAGTCGTAGTCGTAGCGACTTGGATAAAAGAATTTGCTAGCGACTTGGATACAAGTAGCGACTTGTACTATAAAGGTAGCGACTTGTTTTGACAAGTCGTGAGTCGTGCGACTTGGATAAAAGAATTTGCTAGAGACTTGGATACAAGTAGCGACTTGACTCAATCTATGCTTTAGCGACTTGTGGATTATTTGACTATTGAGTCAAATAAAGTCAATGGCGACTTAGACATATCTATTTGACTTTCGATGGCGACTTGTTGACTCTCTCATGAAAAGATCGGTGGCGACTTGTATCAAAGGTCTAGCGACTTGTAATGCATGACACTAAGGTAGCAACTTGGTGCGAAATGAAGAATGAGAAGACATGACCACAAGACCTCAACCACATCACTAAAATACCATTAACCAAATAACACTCGACTTGAGTTTTACAACCATCACCGATCCGGTATGCGGCGGATGTAAACAAGCGGAAGAAAGTCAAAACATCTCAACACAATCAAAACCATAAACCAATCCTACTCTAGACTCATCAATTACTCATAGTCTAAATCTGATCTCAGTAAAGTCCAATCTTTTAATCTTGTGAAGACACTTTTGTTGAACTTATGACCACATAGATCAGACTTAAGCCAATACTTCAGAATAATTTTCGAATGTGAAGAAAGAACAAAACCATTATGGGTTTCATACTAGCTTCTTGCTCGGTTAAATGGATAAATACACGGATAATTGAAATCTCAGATTCCTCGTTAATTGATTAATGACCTATAAAGATCTTAACTTTCATCGAAGTATCATCATCGATTATTTAATCTTGGGAAGCATTCACTTTAGTTAATATTCGAACCTATTAAGAAAAGTTTGAGAAATAATGGTGTCTCAAATCTTGTCTTTCGTTCGTTTCTATTACAAGAAAAATAATCGAGATTGACTATACTTACCACTCACCATCCCTGTGGCTCTGAAGATGGACCTCTAGCCATCTCTGTGGCGAGGTCATGATTGTAATGTACATCCGTTTCATGATCTGTGTTATGAGATAACTGATTATCGAAGTTCGTTTGTTAAAGGACGGGGTGATGATGTGATTCCTTTAGGCCTTTGATCTATTATCTGTATTTGAAAGAGGTTGTTAATTCGTTTAAGAGATGGGGGCATAAGTCTAGTGTGAGATTTTTTAGGGTTAAGAGATATGTGTGCTCTCTTAAATATCCTCGTGTATTAGGGTATGGTGGAACTTAAACCGGTTGTGTACATGGGCCAAGGAGTATCAGCGGGCTGCAATGGTTTCATGGGCGAATGTTTTGATACTCTTTATCTCTTGGGCCGAATGTCAATCTCATGGGCCAAGGACTGTTTTTCAGTTTGGTGGATCAGTTTAGTAACTTGGAATTATTACTTGATGGACCATGTAATTGACTGAATATGGGCCTCGTTCATTTGTATTGACGTGTGATATTCGATTTTGACTTGTAAGGTTTATATTAAGTATTGGTCCGTGAGTAGTGATGTATTTGGACTAGATAACATTTTCACAAGGACTCAAGTTAATCGGATATTAGATGTTATGCTTGAAGTTGTAACAATGGATCGAGGTTAATTTTTGTAATTGAATCGATGCGTTGAATGGACTTGCACATTTGAATGAATTGAACCAACATTAATGGATTTTTGATCGGATGATTATTAATGACAATGAGATTTGTGATGAGAGTTGTGATGGCGAGATTGATGATAAGATTTGGTATGATGATGAGATTTGATGGGTTGTGAGGTTTGGTACTTTGGTTTATGCATTTTCACGGAAATTATTATGTCGCGAATTGAAGTGTTTATTGGAAAATGTTGCCTCTTGGGTTGTTTGTTCGGTATTTCTTATTTGGATTTGAAGTGAAGTTTTCCGGGCACGTTTACTTATTTCATCTTCTTTCTTTCTACCATTCCGCGAAGATGACTTGTTTGTGCTTTTAAAGAGTGTGATAAAGACTTGGCTATTTAATTACGTTTGTGATTCTTTCTCACTTAACCCACAACGTAGCTATCACTTCGGTGTCTCACTCAGTTGAGAATGTCAAGAGGTTTTGTACATTGGGTACACCGTTTCTTGTTCACGAGGATTAGTACAAGTTTAAGTAACAAATCTGGGGAATTCTACTTCATGATCAAGTTTGGTATATCGGGTTTACTTCTCCATGTGGTCACTACAAGAGCCGTCAGAATTTGTGAATGATGTGTTTACCAAAGTGTTGATTAGGATGGTTGTTGATGTTGTTGATGTTGGATAATGGACCGTTGATGAACCGCTGCACGTTCTCTTAAAATAGATATTCACTGAAACCAAAGTGGTCATAACACATTCAAGCTGATATTGTTTACGGTTTTGTCTTGATTTTGTAAAATCCCGCGAAAGAATCTATTTCTCGGTTTAAATTATAGACTTGTAAAATCCGTGACAATGGAAACATCACGGTAATAGTAAAGTGCATTTCGGATCTATCTTACGGTTTATTCTTGGTTTTGTAAATTCCATGAAAAAACTATTTCTCGGTTTAAACCATAGAGTTGTAAAATCCGTATTGATGGAACCATCTGGAGAATGGAAAGTGTGTTTGGGATCTTATCGATCTTTGGTGCTACGGTTTACGCTTCAAAGAAGGGATAAAGGGTGTACTTCATGAATTGGATGTGTGTTTGGATATTCGTCATGGCGGTTTGGTTATTACTTGGTTTCTGAGGTTATGTGCTTTTAACCATGGTCGGGATGAAACCATTATCAAAGTTCATTTAAATATCAAAGAAGGCTAGATTTGAGCGATTACGAGAAGATGTGACAACGGCGTTAATTCACTATTATTTATTTGAGGTTGAAGTGAATTATCACGGCGAGTGTACTTAGTATCCGAAGGTATCGGGGATGGTTGGATGAAGATTCTTCATGATCCTTGTTCGAGCTTATTATCATAAATGAAGACTTGGAAATCTAGTTATTGTTGGGTGTCTTTTACCTTTTCTTTTACCACTTGGGGAATTGGGCTCATACCACCACAAAATAACTATCACTTTAAGGAGTTACGTTGTAGTGCTCGATGGCACATTCAATTGTGGATTTTCAAGAGGTAATGTCGTCTTATACTTGATGGTTGGTTGGTTGAAGAGTATAGAGTACATAGAGTACTTAGAGATGCTAATGGAAATCGGCACCGCTCTTTGTTGCATATGTGCAAGTTTAAGTCACGAGTTCGGGGTAGTTTACTTGAGGTCAAATTCATCATATTGGGTTTTCTCCATCATTTGTCACTACAAAGAGCCTCTGAGAATGATAATGGGGTTGATTACATGTTTTGCCAAGAGAGTGAAAAGAGAGATTATGGCGTCTGTTCACATCGATTCGGGCCTCGTACTCTAAAGAAAAGAAAAGTGTGCGTTTGATGCGCTTTATCTTCAAAGAAGAAAATCTTCTTATGACGTTTGAACACAACATTTCATGCCTCGTTCCTAAAGAAAAGAAAAGTGTACGCTTGATGCGCTTTATCTTACGAAGAGAAATCTTCTTATTATGACCATTCTCATCAATATGCTTCATACTTTTTCCATGTGCTTGGTCATCAAGTGAACCGGCTACCATTGATTGTTTTCTTATTCAACTTGCTCTACTATAAGGACGATGGCGACATCATGTGCTAATTTTGGGGGGAGAAGTGTGAATAGAATACATTTGGATGATTTCACTTATTTAATCAATAATGGCAACTTCGTATGCAATTCTTGAGGGAGAAAAGTATGATAATTCGCATGGTTGATTGTTATCGAGAATAAATGGTCAACGGCTCCTAACTCATGTAAGAACCGAGCTTCTTCTTATCGGGTCATCTTTACATGGAGTTTCTTCTAAGAGTCGTTGGTTGACATCTTCACTCAGTTGATGAGTTTATCGACAAAGTGCTTCCTATTAATGCTTCACGTATACATCAACATGATGATTCGAACAATCTCTGTTCTTTTTGATGTGATTGGTAGTTTGGTGTTACCATCTTGTGTGTTCGTTACGCACCCAATTCTTGATTTCCTTGATGAACATCTTTCATTTCTTGTTTGATTGGGAAGGATTTTAGTTAAGGGATTTGCAAGATGTAAGTTAATTGGGATGCTTTTGGTGGGATGCTTTTTGGTGTGAGTTGAAGATGTTAACACTCTATTCCCCATTCGGACAATCTTGAAGAAGGTCGAGTCTACATTACATTCTACACTTTCTGCTGCGTGTTAAAAGACTAAAGGCGAGTTGCGATTAACGATCTAAAGACTTCTTCTTAATTCATGGCATTTATCAAAGATTGTCGGTTTAGGGAGAGCACTAATTGGGGAGAGTGAAATGTCGAATTTAATCCCTAATTAGACTTGCTCATATACTTGACAAGTTGATTCTCACAAAGACTTCTAAGGTTCTTCTCAAAGATTTCTTGTATTTGGGCTTTTAGAGTATTGTTGATTACGAAGTGTCAAAACCAAAGAAGGGGGAAGGAGACAAGCATCTAAACGCGAGTAAAATTGATGAACTTAATACTTCTAAGTAATTGAAGATATCCCGGGAAGACAAATGTTATTACCGCAGAGAAACTCAAGGTTTGACTCATGGCGAGTAAACTTGATGGACTTAATTCTTCTAAGTGATTGAAGATATCCCGGGAAGACATGTGTCATGACCGCAGAGAAACTCAAGGTTTACTCATCAAGGCGTTTAGTGTTCTTATTCCAACTACATGGGGGAAGAGATGTAAGAGTTAGTTTCTGATGATAAAAGGAGGTACACAAGTGTGTGATGATTTTGATGTTATCACAATCATCAGGGGAGAGAGATTGTGTACATTGGGGATGCTCAGCTATCTTACTTGAGGGCTTAATCATGATTCGAGATATAATCACTTATTCCGTGTTGACATCCGCAGAGATTGTCACCCGTGAGATAATCGATGATTCGGCCCGCTTCTTCAATGTTATCGGTTATTCTCTCTTTGGGCATTGGTACTTGGTTCTTGAGCTTCATACACTTTCTTGAGGAGAGAAAAGTATACATCGGGGTTATTCTTTGGCTATTTGACTTAATCTGCTACTTGATGGTATAAGTTTCTTTGTCTTGGTATGTGTATTCGGGTTCGTGAGCTCTAGTCAAGAGGCCGACCGCATCAATTCAACTACTTGAGGAAGTGGTTTCTTGACAACTTTTGGTAAAATTGCTTGAGACTTGATGGGTATGGAATTTGAGAAGATTATTTATATGTGGGATGATACGTTGTTGTTCTTCTATTGGATGATATAACCTCGAATCGGAGATTCTTGATTATCGATCTTAAAAGGAGCGCTGGTTTTATGATAATGGTGTGCTTCTCATGTGCACACAGCTAAGGCAAGCTTGAAATAGAGCTTGAATCGCTCATCTTATGGATCTTCGGTTTGGGGAAGCCGCAAAGTCTCTTTTCTCAAAGGCTCATGTTCTATTCTGGAGCCTCGGAAGCTTTGGTGGTGGAAGTTTAAGAGATGACGTATTCTATCTTCTACGACGTGCTGCTTGATATCCTTATCTCGGTACTCGTATCATCATCCTCTTAAATTATATCATCTACTCTATCTGTGTATATATTTTCAAAAATCCAAATACAAAAATATAAAACCAACAAAACAAAATAGAAAAATATAAAATCTTCAAAAAGCCATAAAAATCAGAAAATTTGAAAAGACCAAAATATTGTTTTCAAAGACATGTCTTCAGTATCGATAACATCTACGGTCTTAGAAATGTCATTCAATAATGGCACGGGACCATAGATGAAGTTCGAGCATGAGGTGTAAATATTCTTTTCTAAACATGTCACAAATCAAATGGTTTCTGATTATTTGATTGTAACACAGGCTTTAAAACTATGGCTTGCGTTATTTGTGACCAGCGTGCTTAAACTATGGCTTGCTATTATTTGAGATAGCAACCCGTTTTTAAAGAAGGAAAGTGCTACGCTAAACTATTTTCAAAATATTTCGTGCACTTATCCTATAAACATAACAAGGAAAGTATGTCGAAGGATCTTGTTCCTACACAAATGTTTTTCCATCTAAAATTCTTGAGAAAAATATTTGGTGTTCTTACAAAATGGTGGTTAATGAGTTGCAAAACCAATCGGTTTGAGTTTTTCGTAAAAATTGAAAACTCAATCAATGACTTCAGCGTTTAATCTTTTGGAAAATAAGTCATTGATTGAGGGGAGAATGTTTTAAATCTATATCATCTAACGAGCTTTCTTAATTATCCTACGTGCTTAATTAAAATGATATTTTCCTATGTTGAAGGACTAGGAATTTAGGATATGATTGTTAGGTTTAGATGATTAAAGTTTGATTAACACATAAACCCCATGCCTTATATGATCGATTGTTATGTTGAATTGACTTTAATTAGTCGATTGTTGTTTGGGTGATGTCGACCACCATATATCTCAGATGTGTGTTCACTAACGTATGCGGTATATTGGTTATAAGAATGTTCCGATCCGGATCCCACAGATTTATATGATTAGATGCGAAAGGAAAGGGTAACTATATCTTGGGTTGACAAATGAAGAAAGCGGAGCTTAATTGGACATCTATGGAGTTGGCATAAATGCAACGTAAGAGGTCTCAACCGCATCGTGAGATGGTTTTCTTCTAAGTGATTGAAGAAAGCGAGCTTAATTTCACCTCGGTTGGCATTCAAAATTCAACGTGAAGAAGAAGTCTCACTTGCATCGTGACGGTTTTCTTCCAAACCCTCGGAACAACAACGAAGCTTCTCAACCACCTAACGTATCTTTGTGCGGGATACCATTTTAAACAATTTTGAATAATTTGATTAAATTGTTTTGAAAATGGAAAATATTGTTTTGAAAATATATTGGACTAATTTTTGAAAATCACCGGACTTCTTGTTATCAAAACCTAAGTCACTCAATTATTGACTTGGTCATGGATTGAGGGGAGAGTGATTTAAAATAAAATATTTTCAAACGATATTTCTTCACAAAAGTCCGTTTGTACAAAATTTGTGGTGATCTAAAGATTTAATGTTATGTCATGGTATGATTTTCTTTTGAATCAAGGTCTTTCAAAATGAAATTTTTACATTCTTGTTTGATTGTGAAATTGTTTTATTTTTCATACCGACACTAACAATCTTTAATGTCTTAAAATGGTCCTTATCATCATTTTCAAAGTTAAATCAAGCCACGTCTTTCCCAAAATGTTTTAAATGATTTAAATCAATTGGGATCACAAATCTCAAAAGGTTTGAAATCTTGATCGGGGTAGAGATCGTGAGTTAAATCTCTTATCTGTTTAAATAGAATTGGTTTTAGTCCTTCAAAGGCACTCCGCCTCCATGTGCCAAACGATTTCAAATACACAATGCACATGTTGAGGAGGAGGATTTATCAAAAACCGGATGAGTATTTAAACAAGGCCACATTTTCTCCCATGTTTTCTAAACCTAATTAAATCACTTGGGATCCAAAATCTCAAAGGGTTTGATATTTTTGATCGGGGAGAATTTGTGATTTAATAATGAAATTTGATAAAGGTGATCGTTTTGATTTAATTGTGCAGTTTTTCTCATATGTGCTAAACACTTTCGAATCTCGAAGCACATATTGAGGGGAGCATAACTATCAGTACAAAAGCTTTTTAAAAAGTTATTTATAAAGTACCTTGATTGGGTTTTCAAATAGTTTTCTTAATGGATTTTGTGATCGTGGATGTGCTTCAAAAGAACTCTTGCCTCTATGTGATAAAATGTTTTAAAATATCCTATGCACATATTGAAGGGAGAATTTTACCAAGAAAATCAAATGGCTTATTCAGATGAAAATTGTGATCAAAGAAAATATTTCAAAGTCCTCTTGCCTCCATGTGCCAAACAATTTCTAAATCAAACGCATGTTGAGGGAGGTTTTCTAAATGATCAAAACTATTAAGGTACAAAATGCTTTGATCTCGTATCACAAGTACCTTGATTGTTTTTCCAAATGATTTTCAATTGGTTTCAAAGAAGAATGAACTGTACCAATAGACCTACCATTTTACTTTATGCATGGTGTTATAAGGATGGTTAGGTTAGGTATTTGTTCCCACGATCCGCCCGAACAGGAGGGATCTACCGAGGACAATCCACTAGATAGTGTAGAGTCCTTAGGTATATTGAAAAAGGAGAAAAGTGAGATATGGGAAGAGTGTCGATCGAGACAGAGCTAGAACTGGAAGAAACCCAACAAGGTTCTAGTAATGAAGTCTCGGTAGCTTGAAGGGTTGAAGAATGAAAAGAACCGAATGTGAAAAGGGTGAAAAGAAATAGCCTCCATCAATTCAACCTCGAGTGACCGGGTTCAATACATATGCTCTTGGTTGTTACTAAGGTAACACTGGTATTGAAGACAAGGCGTCATGGACCCGATGGACGATCAAGACTACAACTTCCCAAGCCACTCAAGTTCCTCTATAAAGGGCTTGTTTCATTCTCACGGGAACCGACATAATCTATCGACTTTCTCTTAAAGATTGTTGATATTGAAGAAGGAGACCCTCTCCTAGTCTCCCAACATGAACCAAATATGCACTATTGAGTCTAGAGCCAAGAGATCATCCACAATATCTCATTAGGACACTAAATTATTGAAGACTTGTTGTTTCACACAATGTGGAAAGTAAGTATATATTAAGAGTCCTACGCATTATCCTTGTGGTAATGCCAGAACATCCGAGTGATATGTAATAAATATTCACGATGAAGATGGAAATCCTTCTAGAGCCAACATCAAACAAGCTCTTGGTGGGTGACATGTGAAATCTTGCAAAAGATCAAGCTTGTGACAACTGGATAGAAACGATGGGGAGATTCTTTCTTGAATCAACCTTGGTCCAGGAATGGAATTGACGAATGCTTTTGGAAAAACCGTTCGATGTGCAAACCTTCTTTTCTCTAGCACGTCGAATGTGTATTCATATTTCAAACTCAAAAAGTATCTCTGATTGAAAAAATGCTTTTAGAAAAACCGTTCGATGTGCGAATCTCTTATTTTCTCTAGCACGTCGAATGTGTACTCTTTTCAAATACAAAAAGTATTTTTGATTGAAAATTGATCTTTCTCATAAAACCTTCGTCGTATTGCAAAACTCTTTCTTCTAAGCAATACACGATTGTTTTCAACTCATTTTCATCAATCGGTGAATCTCAATTATTGGTTCACTCACTCCGTGTTGTCTTCTTTGAGGCGTTCGGTTTGAGAACAATGAAAACAGTGCGAAACCACATCAAGGAGATTCTTGAAATTATACACGATCACGAGCGGTACTTGTCTTGATCAGCGAGGCACCGTGGGTCGTGTACCTCAATTCGGTGAAAGTGATCAAAGACACTTTCGTGTGTTTTATTGCTAACTTGTTGTTTGCGGTACATTTGACGGTTGCGGTGATCGGAATTGAGGTCAATCAAAGCCGCATGCTCACGAAGATCCACACTTAAATTGAAGAAATCATGGTGGTGCATATCTACATAACCGGCTCGATATTTCTATACTATGCTTCTTCTGCTGCGCAAATATCATGAACCGATAAAGCTTCCGCTACTCGATGGAAATATGTCATGATTCAAAAGTGTGAGCATGTCGGTCCGAAAGTCACAACATCACATGATGGCAACACAATAAAGGGTGATCCAGAGATTTCTTGTGGTGATGATCTCAAAGAAAGCTCGAAGATCATCAAAGATGTGGATCGATTAAAGGCCTCCACTAAAAGTACAAATCGGTCGGATTTTGAAGAATCGCTACTAAAGCACAAAGATTGAGAAAGTGAAGAATTCAAGTCTACGAGCTCAAGAACGAAGTCAAGAATAGAATGCTAGGATTCAAATGTAAAACATGGGGTGACCTCCTTGGGGAGATTGTTAGGAATTAGAAAATTCCATTTTAAAGTGTCGGTCACCCCAATTATGATCTAGCATAAGTTAGCTCGTAGACGTGTCATTATTTTAGTTGTTTAGTAGTTTATTAGTTATTTAGTAGCGTAGTTTAGCGTAGTGTAACACCGTGGAGGAAGGACGGGTCTTTACCCACTGTATACCTGATCCACAGGCCGATAGGAGGTCGTTATGTTTGTAAGTATAAATACACCTTCCATGGATGGAAGGGGTGGTGCTTTCAATCTAATATTCCATACTTTTGTATACCAAGTCTCTAGCAAGAAAACACCCAACTCTCTACTTCTCTCTCTAATGGCTAACATGTATTTTGATCATCCAAGACCACCCGAATCATCAACACAATAAATATTACGATCCTACAGTTGGAAAACATACATATATATTTACGTAATACTAAGTGAAAGAAATAAATATATGTTGCTTATAGAGCGTGGTTACTAAATCCTTTAGATTTATATACAAAATTTGTATATTATATTTTAAGAAAATTTGGCATGGTTTCGTTTATATATCATAATATATGGTTTTTGCGAAATATGACATTATTGTGAAAATACCCTTTGTTTATGTAAGTATACATAATTATATATAAGAATCGAAATTATTTGTTTCATATATACTAGTTGTTGTAGTTTAGTTTATAAAAGTCGTCTTTTCAAAATATTTATTATTTACCCAAAAGTATAAGTTACGCCTTATATAAAAACGTTTTGTTAATATTTGCAAGATTATAGAGTTTTAGCTTTAAAATCTACCTAGGTTCTTATACATATTTAACAAGTTCGGTTTTTGTTTGATGGCTCGAGGTAGACGCGAGTAGTGGTAGCGAGAGGGGGGGGGGATTTGCTTGGGCTCGGTGTGGGCTGAATATGGCAGCTAACGAATTTGGGCTAGCTTCACAAGAATGGGCCTTGGCCCATCTGTTACAAACAAGCGCACCCTCCTTGTGGCTCGTTGGGCTCGACATACACACAGGCCCAATGCACCTTCGCAAGCCTCACATTAGGAACTTGTTACATTTATGAAAGAAGGTGTTATACCTTCCTGTTGGTCATGCATAACAGGAAGAGAAAGAAACAAAATAGCAATGTGTTGTCTAGTACACTAAGGATCTCAAAAGCAAGGAAAAATATTGAAGACCAAATAAGCTAGTATCAATGTTAAGCACTACTTTTAGCCAATAAGCCAATGATTATATCACAAAAAATTTATATTATCAAAACCAAATTTTTCACAAGACTTATTATGGACCGATCAAAACAGTTCATCATAATCGATTCCTTTCCTATAACCAAAACACCAAATCTCAAAAATAACTAACACAATAACTTTCAAGAAAGGATACATAAAACCTTACAAATAACAAAGAGTCGCTAAGATGGGAACGACACTTCAAGTTTCGACAAGGTGAGAAAGAAAAGAAAACGCTACAAGCAACACAATCCTAAACACTTCGATTTATTGAGCCAATGTATCCCAACATATTCAAACATAAGTACATATTTCTTTTACCATTTCATGTGACAATAATCCATTATTTTAACAAATGTTCATATCCTTGACCACAATATGAATCAAAAGCGTAAAAATGGTTTTCCAATTTTATGTACAAATCGATCAACAAGAAACAAGTAAATCAATTCACCAAGATATTTATGGGTCGACAAGGGTTTCACCACTTTTGACCCAAAACAAGTTTAAACCAAAACCAACAATACAACAAGAATCAAAATCAAACTTAAGATGAGAGGAGACATAGGAACCTTATGATGCCGACGAAGACCTTTCTTTAGGGGATTTACACAACCTTCACCCAAGCCAAATCGAGCACTCCAAGAAACCTTTTTGATGGTGAGAGTGAGTGGGATATGTGTGAAAACCCAGGTCCTTCGTGGCCCTTATAAAGGTGTAGATGGGGAAGTCTTTGCCTTGACCTTCGAAAGTGGGGACGGGGTAAGAGTCCTCTTTGAGTAATATCTCCAGGGTTTGCAGGTCTTCACGTGGCTTTCTTGGTGGTATCTTCCAGTCGTGGTCCAAGGAGGACAAAGGGACCTTGGTTTTGTCGACATCCCCCATGGGAAAAGCCAAAGATGTATTCAATATTTGGTTAAGGTTAGCTTCTGAGGTGGGGAAAATCGTTTGGAGGGTTTACTATTAATGGAGGTGGGAGGAGCGTGTGCAGAGAAGTAAGAGGAGAGGGAGACGAATTTGGAGGAGGGGTAGTAGGTGGGGGCGTGTTTTCTGAGGAAGAAAGAAACAGAAAGAGGAGATATAAGGGGGAGCGTGGGTTTTGTAGGGACAGGGATTATTTTTAGTTTTTATTATTTGATAAGTGTAACTTTATTATTTTGTGTATTGTTTTGGTACTAGATGTATTTTGCATTCCGCTGTTTAACTTGTAAAAATATATTGCTTAACGTGAAAAAATATAATACTTATACTTCCGGACACGTTTTAAATAAACTGACACGATAATGTAATCTCTGATTTTTTTTACTCGTTTTTATTTTTCGTGTTTCCTTTTATTATACTGGTACACGTGCGGACTCGTAAGACAAGAAAATTTCTTGTGAGACTGATTTAGCTATCAGTAAATATCAAGCATAGTTAAATATGACTACTCGAATATGCATAAATTTTTATGCAAGAAAAATGAAATGTACATGTTAAAATGCTCAATTTAGCTAAAATAAGTTTTGATAAACAATCTAGTTCATTAATATGAAGATTGAAATAGTGAAATTTTACAGGTGGCTACAATACCTACCCCTTAAGAGGATTCCGTCCTTGGAATTTTAGTTTACGGTGGTTGTCGGGGTTGGATTAGCAAACAGAATGGGTACTTAACACGCATGGTGTCTTCGCGCTCCCACGTGTACTCCGGTCCTCTCTTGGAGTTCCATCTAACCTTGACGATAGGAATGCGACTTTGCTTAAGTCGCTTGACTTCCCTATCCATGATTTCAATTGGTTCTTCGACAAAGTTGAGCTTATCTTCGAGCTTAATCTCTTTTAGTGAAACAACAAGAGATTCATCCGACAAGCATTTCTTCAGATTTGAGACGTGGAAGGTAGGGTGTACTCTACTAATTTCTTCCGGTAGTTTAATCTTGTATGCAACCGGGCCGATTCTCTCCAGAATCTTGAAAGGGCCAATGTATCGAGGATGTAACTTTCCTCGTTTTCCAAATCGAACCTTTCCTTTCCAAGGTGATACTTTCAACATAACTCGATCACCAACTTGAAATTCCATGGGCTTCCTTCTAACATCGGCATAACTCTTTTGTCGATCTCTAGCAGCTTGAAGTCGTTGACGAATTTGCAAAATCTTCTCGGTTGTTTCTTGGACAAGCTCAGGCCCAGTGAGTTGGGCATCTCCAACCTCGGCCCAACAAACGGGCGATCGACACTTTCGACCATAAAGTGCCTCGAATGGAGCTGCCTTGATGCTTGCGTGGTAACTATTGTTGTAGGAGAATTCCTCCAAAGGCAAGTGTTTATCCCAACCTTTTCCAAAATTGATCACACATGCTCGAAGCATGTCTTCCAAGGTTTGGATAGTCCTTTCGCTTTGGCCATCGGTTTGAGGATGATATGCGGTACTCATATCCAAACGAGTGCCTAAAGCCTCTTGAAGAGATTTCCAGAAGTGAGAAGTAAAACGACTGTCACGATCAGAAATGATGGAAATTGGCACTCCATGACGGGATACAATTTCCTTTAGGTAGAGTTGAGCAAGGGTTTCCATTTCGTCATTCTCCTTAATGGGTAAGAAATGAGCGGATTTGGTAAGGCGATTGATGATAACCCAAATGGTGTCGTAACCTCTAGCAGTCTTTGGGAGTTTGGTTATGAAATCCATAGTGATTCTCTCCCACTTCCAAACTGGGAGTTTAGGTTGAGTTAAAAATCCAGAGGGCTTTTGACATTCGGCTTTGACTCGAGAACAGGTGAGACATTTCCCAACATACGTTGCAATTTCAGCCTTCATGTTTGGCCACCAATAAAGCTTCTTGAGATCTTGGTACATTTTGTCGGATCCCGGGTGAATGGAATATTTAGACTTGTGAGACTCATGCATGATGAGTTCCCGTATTCCTCCATAAAGTGGTATCCAACTTCTATCGCCAAAACATAAGGTTCCATCCGATCTTTGCACAAAGCCGTTCTCGTTTTCCGGCATTCCAAAGATTTTCTCGTTGAGACGGTTTCGTGTTTGAGAGCTTCACTTGAGCTTGAGGATTTTGATGGAAGGGTGACTTAATTGTCATTCCCAATCTTACTCGAAGAGGTTTAGGTCGATCTTTTCGACTAAGAGCATCACCACGACATTTGCTTTTCCGGGTGATAACGGATTTCACAGTCGTAATCACTAAGCAATTCTAGCCATCGGCGTTGTCGCATGTTTAGTTTCTTTTGATCTAGAATGTGTTGGAGACTTTTATGGTCGGTAAACACCATACACTTGGTTCCATATAGGTAATGTCTCTATATTTTGAGAGCGAAAACCACGGCTCCCAATTCCAAGTCATGGGTAGTGTAGTTCTTTTTGTGAGTTTTGAGTTGTCGCGAAGCATAAGCAATCACCTTGTTCCTTTGCATCAATACCGCACTTAACCCTAGGTGTGATGCATCACAGTAGACCACAAAATCTTCCACTCCGTCGGGTAGAGCTAAGATAGGAGCTTCACAAAGCTTTTGTTTGAAGAGTTGAAAGGCTAACTCTTGTTTTTCACCCCAGTCAAAATTCTTCTTTTTCTCGGTTAGCTCCGTTAGGGGTTTAGCGATTTTTGAGAACCCTTCGATAAATCTTCGGTAATAACCTGCAAGACCCAAAAATTGGCGTATCTCAGTAGGGGTAGTAAGGGATGACCACTCCTTAACAGCTTTGATTTTTGCAGGATCAACATGAAGACCATTACTATCTATCACGTGACCAAGGAATTGAACTTTATGAATCCAGAAGTCGCACTTGGAAAACTTAGCATACGCTTCTTCCTTCTTGAGTAGCTCTAGGATGGCTTTCAAGTGTTTCGCATGCTCTTCCTTGTTGCGGGAGTAAATGAGAATGTCGTCGATGAACACAATCACAAATTTGTCCAAGTAAGGTTTATACACTCGGTTCATTAGGTCCATAAATACCGCGGTGCATTTGTCAAACAAAATGGCATCACTTGGAACTCATAGGTGGCCGTATCGTGTTGGAACACGAAAAGTGTAAATCATTATATCATGGATTCTATTCATGTTTTGTAATAGTTAAAGTGCGTTGTGTAATAATGTTGTAGTTTGTGATAGCTATTCACCCTCACAACACTTGTATAGTTGCAAGGGGAATCTAGACGTATGTATGGGTATAAACACCCCTACCTCATGGGTTATGAGGTGTGTGTTATCAAAATGTCTTGCGAGACTTCTTTCTTTTCTCTCTCTAGAATGAAGTGTCCACACTCACTTTATCTCTCTTAGATTAATAAGTAGACGTGATATTTTATGAACAACAAAAAGTCAATGGACCATAAACGGTGGATGTCAACGCAAACGATACGGATCAAAACTATAACTTTTATAAGTGGTAACCGGTCAAACAAGTCACTATTCGGTCAATATTACGTACATTGGCAAGATTTAAAAGATATTACGATGTTAACAATAAAATAAGTATTTTACATATATCGGTTAATTTAAAAATTTATTACGTATATTCAAATTTCTTCACTCTATTCCCAAAGCACTTTTGTACTTCACCATCAAGTACTATTGTAATATCTTAAGTATTTTTTTTGGGGTTGAACTAGAAACTCTCTTTTATTTTGTTTCATTTCCTTTCATACGAGAGAATATGAACCAAAAATGCAATTTTCTACCCTACCTATCTTTTACTCACCCTTTATAACCAATCATTTTTTTTTAATACTCAAAACATAATGTAAAGAACTTAAAGTAAAACACAATCTAAAAAAAGAGTTGGGGCTGTTTGATTCACACGTCCAAAGCTTAAATACCTAATTTTTAACGGAAACAATTCGATACTCTCATTTATCTCATAGAGTAATCATGTAAACCTAATACCATTTTTGATTGAGAAATGATAAGGAGACATAAACTTGGCGTAATTTTGCGCTTAAAACAAGTGTCAAAATAAGTGAGTCCTGCAGGCCGTCCCATCGCTTTTAGAGGCCCGTGGTTATAATGTACATATTAAACACGAAAATTTATGCATATTTGTGAAACTAGTTAAGGTCAAAAAGCAAGATATTGCTTTAGTTAGTTAAGTCTTCAAAAACATTCAAGCTGAAAACAAAACGTCAAACTTGTAACGTTATAAATTTTTGTTTGAAACAATTTTTGATAATAAATAAGATAATTCTATAAATACACAAACCTATCATACTAATCTTTAATAATTTTCTCAACCTTGAGGGTTGAAATTGTCATATTTGTAAACCATCTTACACTAGTTTAAAAATCATAGCTACTGTATAAGAGAATAATGTACAAACTACATAAGCTAAAGGGTGTAAAGTGTGAAACATTTAAACTTATCTTCTTCTTCGTTGTAACAGAGACCCACAACCCTTGTTTATGCATTCTGTTAAAAATCACTTAAAATTAAAAGTTTTCATCTTACTTTATGTATGGATCAAAGTATATCACATTTCACAATACATATGAGTCAAATTTATGGTCGAACTCAAACTAAATGTATATACTTGTCTATAATCCCGGTGCCCTCAGAAAATTTGAGGCCATGCGGTTGATCACCCCGCACATGCTCAAATCCGACCTTGAGTTAAAATCTGCACACCATTAAGATGATGTCGCTTATTTTTAGGCCTAAAATTGAGCTTAAGTTTAGCGCTCCTTATCATTCTCTTTTTGATTTTGGTTAAACTACCTTTCTCTTTCTACTTCTTTCATGTTTCCTTCCAACTGATTAGGGAGTAATATCTTGACTCTTGAGTTGTCATTAGTCTTTCTTAAAATTTTAGAAAGGATTATGCATTCAAAGGCTGCCCAACAATTATGCATTTTACTTTTAGACCATTCATTTTCTAAAAATAACTTACAGGTCACCTAAATATTTGTTTGTTTTTCTTTATACCAATCTCGTTCAAATTTTTACTGGATATTCATACAGTTACAAGAATAAAACTAATTTTAACATATCAACATAATAAAATTAACAATTTAAACGTAAGTATTAGTTAAATTATCTTAATTCACATTCAACTAACTAAAGATGCACTTAAATAAAGGCTAAAATTGATAGTCGTTTGTGTTGTTTTAATATGTTAATTTAGAGTTTTGATACATGGGCCTAACTAAAGAGGTTTAAAGAGATTTGTCGTAAATGAGTTATGCAGTCTTGTCTGTACAATTCATTTATCGTTAGTCTCGCTAAGCTCTTTAATAGGCCCATTTATCATTTTTCGTTAATTTAACTTTAATTTTGTTGTTTTAAAGATTTTTGAGATAAAATTATCCGAAATTGATATAAACAAAAGCAAACCCATAAATTGACGGCTTATAAGTTAGTTTTGATAAATGAATAACTTAAAAATAAAAAATTTAATAGTTGGGCGGCCTCCCAATACATAATCCCAATTTTGTTTCAACTCAATCTTTTGAGTCAATGAGTATTCATTGCCCCAAAAACAGAAATAAATTGAATCAATAGAATATCTATACTAAGTACAAGAAATTAAGCATGGTTTACAACACTTTAATGCACTCAATTTTTTAAATTACAACAAAGTAAGCATATTGTACAACAAAATAAAGCGTGATGTCATTTTAAGACCAAAATTCTATCAAACAACATTAATCTTATTAAAACACCCTTCACCAAAAATTACAACCATTTAAGACAATGTCACAATAATTGCAACTAATTTTCGATTTACAACAAAATAAGTATAGTGTCAACAAAATAAGTATGATGTAATTTTCGACTTACAACATTAATCTTATTAAAATGGTCAATGTCATTAATGACTATAATGACTACTACTTACAAGAAAAGAAATATAGTGTCAACATTTTAACGCACATACTTTTCGACGTCAAGACAAGAAGCGTAGTAGATAACAAAACACCACATTAATCTTTATTTAATGTAGTCAATTATTTAACCTGATCGATAAATACAACTAATCTGATTATTAAAACATCCTTTACATAACAAATAAAAATATTAAGCATATTGTACAACCAAATTAAACATAATTTACGCATTAAATTTAACTACTCGCAAATAATAAAGACATTATACAAATATTCGAGCTCAAGCAGCGCGGACTAAACAGAGCTCGAGCCCGAGCAGACATCTGGTAATCGGGTTCGGCCGACACGGCATGAGCTATCTGAAAATTTTATATCCAGTAAATTTATTGTTAAAAGAATATAATAAACTAAAATATATTATTCATCGAAATTTTTATTTTAGCAGTCTTGCATGCATTAACACGCGGATCACCCTGCTAGTAAGGTCGATAAACAACACAGTAACTCGAGATAGAGCCAACTATCCAAAATAATTTATTTTGTTTATGAGGTAACTCGATTTAAGTTGTCCATATGAATTTCTTCACGTTTCACTTAATTTCAGAAACTTACAAGCAATATACTATTAACAATATTTTGGGTGTGTTTGGGTGAGTTTTTATTGACGGAACGACTCAAGTAGTATCAAGTAGACAAGTAGTCAAGCTGCTTGTGATTTTAACAACTTGTTTGACCAATGAGATATTTATATAGAAGATATAATAAAAGATCACTAAGCTTACAAGCTTGTGAGCTAAGTGATGTCGATCAATGCTTATAACACGTTTCATTAAAACCCCTGTAATATATTCAATAAACTAAAGGAAATAAATAGGCCCATATCTAATTTCACCGGTTAGGACCTTTTTATATGAACAAAGATTTCTTATATAAAAATGAAAACATAAAATTTATGTATTTTGGAAAAGAAAATCTAGGACAAATAAATTGTACGGACTATGAGTACAAATAAGAGATCGATCCGTCAGGTGTCAAGATTGATTTATCTAATTTGCAGATAAAAGTCAAAATTAACTCAATTTTATCATAGACATTAGAAAAGAAAAAATGCATACAAACACGTTTGTAACATGCAATAAAACCCCTTAAAAGAAATGATTATTTGAGAAGGTACAAAGGTTAAATCTCGATTAACGAGGTTAGTCATCAGACGTGCGTTACTGCGAGCTTTTAAATTTTGTTTAATTTGTAAAAATTTCACATTAAGCTAATTTTATCATATTAACATAAGCAAAGATCATAAGTATTTATATAAAACTTACGAATGTTGTTATTTAAAAAAGAATTAAAAGAAAATACTACATTTCATTTACGTAGATGTTAAGGTGAAAAGTTACATGTAAATTTATTATCACAATATATAGTTGAGGAGTAAAAATCTATCTTTTCTAGACAAGTTTTGTAAGTTACTCACAATGTAGGGGGTGTAGGGGGTGTTTGTGTTTCTTTTTTCCTTTTTAACTATTATCCGACTAATGTAAAGAATGTTCAAGTATCTTTGATTTGAGCAATGACACAAAGACCTCGTATACATGTTTAAATTCATATCTAATTCATTAATAATATGACATATCATTCACGCATTTTCTCTCTCTCTAAATCTTCACTTTTGATTTTTTTCACTTATAATCATCTTGTTATTATAAGCATGTTTTTTGTCATATATTTTAGATATCTCTTTGATTTCTTATAAAAATTGACTTAGGGGGTGTTTACTAAATTAAGTGATTTTATATAAAGCTCTTAATTAGCCTCTTAAAGGAATGTGTAGTTTTAATTGGTCTCCATTAAGAGAATAAGGGTTTGGGCCCACAATCTCCACTAAGAGAAAAGTAAACACCCCTTACTAACTAATAATCTAGAAGGTGTTTTATGTTGGTGTGTAACTCCCGGAAGCAGGTGTTAGATAATCAATGTTAGCGAAACAAATACCAAATCAAGTGAAACAAATACCACTAGGTGGTTCTGGGATATCACTTGGAATCGTGTGATCACTTTCCAAAGTAAACTATTCGACCCTAATGCCCTGGTTACACGAATATCTACTTGGGATAAGACCAAATGTAGTTATAAATTAGGCACAATTGATAACCTTTTGCTTATAAGTGTTAATCGTTTTACGTGTGTCAATCATACATAATTAGATCTCCTATTTATAGGAGGTTACTCTTAGCTAGTCAAATGGAATTATGAGAATTAATCGGCCATTAATCGCCTCATAATTATCCCCATTATAGTCATTAGTGGTTACATGACCAATTAAACGTGGTCATTATGCGGTTATGAATCGCCACTTGAATAGGTCAAAGCTTGCTTACAAGCGGTACTTTCATCAAGATTTCGTAGCACTAGCGATGGAAACACCGCTTGATGGAAACACCGCTTGATGGAAACATCGCTTGATTGAAACACTTGCTTCATTGGCACACCGCTTGATGAAACCGAGCACTACCAATACAAACCACTATTAAGTCGGGGTGTTCGGGGACTTTACAGGTGTACACTGCACTCTCTAACCCATTCTGAGGTGTGAACTAATCCCATGAGTCAGCACTAAATTTTCCAACAATCCTCCCCAAATTTAGTTCACTTCCTTTGCATGAAAACAAACATTAAACAAGACATGTGCATAAGCGAAAATGTCACGAGGATTGAATTTTCATCTTAGTAAATTACACGTTCAAATATTCGAGAATCGAGGTGTTCAAGAATTGAACCTTCAACCCATTGAATACTGAAGATAAAATACACACAAGTTTTCAAACACTTATCAGCTCCTAACACTATACAAGCCATGTGTCCATATCCAAACTCATAAATGTTGTACAAGCTAAAAGTCCAAAAGCTTCCTTATAACAACCCGTAAAATTTCGGATTATTTTAATAATATTTATCGCGTCAGAAAATTCAAATCAATTATTTTTCGACAAAATGCCAATGTCTAAAATTTAAAACGAGAGGTCATTTCGTTTCCTTAAAAACCCGACACCGCACACACGGTACTTGTCCACTAAGTATCTGTGAAATTTATTATTGTCCAAGTTAATGTGTAAACATCATAAAACAATCCATTGTTACGAAAAGTTATTCCATATCTTCAAAAGCGAGAAAGAAACAAAACTAAAATAAATCTGAGATAAGAGAAAATACGTTTTATCAATCACTAACAATTTACGAAAGAAAACAGAAGGTTATCTCGTGAATTTAGGAAGCCACGGCACCGCACGCAGACCGACACCAAATTAATAAAGGCAAACAATTATAATCAAATTTCAACGTAATAAGAATGTCATATTATTACGCTTATAAAATCGTTTTCAAAAATATAATTTTTATATTTTCCGGATAACGGGAAGATACGTTTACTAGAGGATTCGACAAAACACGGAGTACCGATTATACTGTTTTATCTAATAAAACAAAAGAGATAACTTTCATCTCTCTCTCCCACACACGACAAAAGAACTAAAGCAGAAAAATGAAGATATCATATCTCCATCTTCAACCTCTACTCTTAGCTACTCTTCATAGGTCGAATCTCCTAAAAGAAGAAAACCCAACATGTTATCCCATCCTACCCTTCTCTATCTTACCAAAACCATGAAAGTTTTGGTCTCTCCAAATCCTCCATTGATGCGCCGGTTACAACTCGTACGAATCAAATGAGAATCAAGATAAAATCACATAAGAAAATCATATCTTCACCTCAATCTATCTTGAGCAAGTCCAAGATTTCCTAAGTCTTGGAAGTTAACTAGTTTTGGCTTCAAACAAAGTCACAAGAAAAGAAAGATGGACAAGCTCTACCCAAAATACTTCCTTTATCTCTAGTAGAGATACAAACGCCCCAAACTCAGTGTCATCATCAACCTTACCAAAAATTAGGGTTCTTGATAATTAGGGTTTCTTGAAATTGATAGAGGGGTTTTGTTAATTGAAGCATGAGGAAGATTCTCCAAGTGTTTAATTTTACCAATTCATTCCGAGTCTCTCCCAATTGGCTCTTTGGTGTTCGGTGGTCATAATCATTCGTCTCCCTTCTTACTTTCATTGTAAGCATCATTTTCTTGTAAATCTAAATTCATTTCTTTTTGTTGTAATTTTTGGCACAAAGAAAATGAATCAATGTGTTTGTTATCATCTTTATGGTCGAATATTACACACGATTTGGAATTCAGAAAAATTTATTGAAGTTGTTAATTTGGCGGACTAATAATGTTAATAGCAAAATATTGTTGTTGTCGTACAACTATGAGATTGTTGTTGTTGTTGCGAACTAGTGGTAAAAGAAACAGAATATGTAAAAACTTTGATGTCTTCATCTTCGGCTAAATTCTTATAAGCTTATTAGCTTATTCATCTTTTCGGCTTATTCATTTGATTTTGGCATATTTTTCCTATTTTCAAGATGTCGTGATTTAGGTTGGAACCCTCTCGAAGAATGTTAATTTTGGCCACTTTGGTCTTAGGCAGAAGTTAAGACACTCAAAAGAAGGGTCGTTTTTAGTCATTTTGTGTCGACTTGTACAACCCCGTAACCACGGGGGTCACTTATGTTTGGTGTCCTAATGAAAACCGTGAAGGGTGGTCGTGTGTTAATACTTGCTCGGGTCTGGTCCTCGTTTCAGCAACAGCAGCACCAAGGGGTGCTTGTGGTTGCCTTTGCTTTTTTTTGCTAACTTGCTCTCGAACCCACAATGGGTAAACCTTGGCTTTGTGCCTTTGGCCACAATTTTTGTGATGTCAAAAGCTTAGTAAACATAATGAATTTGGTGTTAATCTTTGTTTGAATAGATAGGTAAAATTTGATCTTAGTTTGAGGTCATGACTGTTTCGTGTTGGTAGCCACTGCCGGAGTCGAGAACCAACACTGGATGTGTTAGGTGCGTTGTGAATCCGTTATTTCAGCCCCTAAAGGGTGCATTTGATTCTGCTTATTCGGCTCCTAAAGGCGCATTTCCTTTGCTAAATTTCTCCACCATTAGGTGCGTTTGTATGCTGATTTCCAGCCCCAAAGTAGGTGCGCTTACGCTGTATTTCCAGCCCCTAAAGGGAGCGTTTACCTGCTGAGTTTCAGCTCCAAAGGCGTGTTTGTCTGCTGATTTACAGCCCCAAAAGGGTGCGTCTACCTGTTGGTTTTCAGCTCCAAAAGGGTGCGTTTGCCCGCTGATTTCCAGCTCCGAAATGGTGCGTTTGGTTGCTGAATTTTCTGCACTAAATAGTGCGTTTGGTTGGCTGAAATTCTGCACCAACGGGTGCGTTTGGTTCTGCGTTTAGCAGCCCCAACAGGGTGTTAGTCTTGCTGTAGCGGGAGTGTTCTATTCTACTTGTCTCCAACCCACTAGAGATGTTTTGTTCTACTTGCTTTCAGCCCACTTGGGCATTAAATCTTCGTGTGGTCTCGAGTTGGCATCCGACTCGAACCTTGTCTTGTTCAAATTACTTTCCATTCTGTATCAATTCACCATACCCGACATATAATATATATATATATGACATTAGTACAAAAGCAAGTTTTGGTAATAACAAGATACTTATACAACTCATTTACACTACTCGTACAAAGTTAGGAAATTTGATACAATATATATTTAGCAACACTTGATTCAAATATGAGACTAGGAGAATCCAACTTGGCGAAATATGAACAATAAATAAAACTTGAAAAACCGACTTGCTAGAGGAAATGAGTTCTACACCTAAACTATAAATAAATATCTTTGTGTCACTTATTAGACTACTAAACCAAATTATTTGAAACATAAGCCTATATTTTTAGTATAACTCAAATGGAAGTTTTTTACATCCAAAGATTATTAAAACACATAGAAGTGAACTCAAATGGAAGTTTTTACATCCAAAGATTATTAAAACACATAGAAGTGGTAAACATTTACTTGCAATTACCAATCCCTATTATCTAATCTCCATAAGAAATATCTTTATGAAGTTTTGACGAATAGTCACCTCGGACAAAAGGTTATACATCCGGACATGCCAAATTTTTCTACAAATATATTATATATCTTCTATGACAATTTGAAATAATTATAACAACACTTGCAAGCATGATAATTTCTTTTAAAATATATACCTTTGACACATATTGTGTATTTTGAAAACTTGCAAATATGTACAAGTTAAATTGTAGTTAAAACTTCTTTTCACATATTTATTAGTAATGACGTAAACATATATATATATATATATATATATATATATATATATATATATATATATATATATATATATATATATATATATATATATATATATATATATCATTCATGATATTTAATGTCCAAATAAATGTACATACTTTTCAGACATCGTCATCCGGTTATCAACGAACCGAAGTCTTGTTCATCCTTGATATCTCTTCTGTGTGTACCTTCCAAGTATTCTCATTTGGTTACCATTAACCAAAGTCGTAATTCTTTCTTCGAGATTCCTTTCATGTCATATTCTCATAAGCCGAATCCACCCAAATCTTTGTAAATGGTTCTAAGTTAAATGATGCCACAACAACAACAACAACAACAAAAACATTTTAAAATCTATTAAACTTTATCGAGTCTTAAACATAAAGACTAAATTGCCGTATTAATTAGGTTGCGTGTCGAGCTGCACTATCACTCCTTGATTTAATTCTCTTTAGACTTCATATTGCACAATGCCAGCGGTGAGTTTCATACCCTACTTTTAATTGCTTTATACTTGTTTTGGGGAAGATACATGCTCATTTTACTTAAAACATTTTACTTGTGCATTCCATGCATACGATGCTTTACATGTTTAAAGTTTTCATCATACATAGATGTTTTATAGAGCATACCAAAACCTTTGACACGGAATATTACGCAGCTTAGCCTAAGGCCTTAAATCCCAAATTGCCACTTTTCATGAACCAGTCAATTCATGCTTTGGGAGCGCGAATGTTATAAATAGATCTATTGAGGGTGACTCACTCTGTTCGGTTGACCTCACGGTCAAGGCGAAACATATAGCATGTCGGGACCGAGTGTATTGGGATAAACACTCGCCATGGGCTTTGTATTTGTATGACTTCTTTGTGCATACAAGAACTGTCGTAGTTTCGGTTGCATGAACTTAGTGCTAGCGTAATACATTCAATATATGACATTATATTCGTTGTAATGTACATATACCCTACTTATGGTCCACTAATGAAATCTCTTTTATGAAATCCTTTTATGAATTGAAATCATAAACTTTATGACATTATGCAAGACGTAATGATCATCAAAACCAAAATTTGAGACAATGTCTTGAATTCCTTTTAAATAAACCTATGAACTCACCAACATAAAAGTGACCCTTTAGCATGTATCTTGCGGTTTTGAAGTGATAGCTTATCTTTGGGCGCGCAAGGCAGCGTGGCGTAGTCGTATTAGACTACGATTTATGCATTAGGGACCACTTGTTTATAATGGGCCATTTTCCGTGACTAATCAATAATGTAAACATTGTTTTAAGAATGAATAAAAGTTTATTTATGAAAAACCAATTGTTCTATGCTTATGTTGTGATACCAATTTAGTAGCACCCAATACGTATGCTTCGAGTCATTTTGGGGTGTTACATTCTGAAGCGAGCAAAATTTCAACATTCACATAGGTGGTTCCTCTTTATTCATGCTCTTGCCAAGCACTTTTCAAAGAAAATTAACCATTAAGTAAAGACTTCATCCTCCTTTCAGCAGTTTCGAGCACAACCTTGGGATGTAAATAAAACATGTGCTCTAGTCCACCGAATGTTCACTTTCCACATTGAACTCGACTCCCAAGTTTCCTTAGGAGGAGTTGGGTGTCCTAGCATTCATTGACTAAGTTGGACTTAAACTCATCCCTTTAGCGAGACTTTATAACAAAGTCTCTAGCTAATCCCTTCGTCAGTGATCGCCTAAGTTACGTTGAGATCTAACAAACTCTATAGATACAACCCCATTCATGATAAGCTCACGAATCATGCTATGTCGACACCAAAGTGTCTAGACTTACCATTGTACATTTGGCTATAAACCTTAGCCAATGTAGCAAAGACTATCACAACGGATAGAAATCGGTGCGATAGGTTTAGCTACAATGGAATCTCGAAAGCAAGTTTTCAACTATTGACTTCTTTACCAAAGAATGCCAAAGCCACAAATTTAGATTCCATTGTTGAACGGTGATGCAAGTTTGCTTCTTGGATGCCCAAGAAATGCACCTCCACCAGTAGGAATACCCGGCCACCGGTAGACGAATTGTCTTCGATGTTACAGATCCAACTTGCATCGGTGTCCTTCCAACATCGATGGTAACCATATATGAGAGACTATAATCCATATTTCTCTTCAAATACTTCATGACTTTTGAACGCTTGCGGTGATGAGCATTAGGATTACTAGTATACTGCTCAATTTTGTTAGGAATTAGAAATTCCGTGTATTAAAGAGTCGGTCACCTCAGTATATGTAATCGTTAGAAAGCTCGTGAGTCGTAGTTCTTTTAAGTTAAGTAGTATTTAGTTAAGTAACACCGTGGAGGACCAGACGGTCTTTACCCACTGTATGCCTCATCCACAACCCGATGTGTGGCGATTTATGTAAGACTATAAATACTCTCTACCTTCCAGGTAGAGTTGGAGCTCATAATAATATCTTTCACTTTCTCTCACTAAGTTCCCTAAACCTCTAACTTTCTCTCTAGAATTCCATCTATATGCTACTTTGTGTTATGGTTTGATGTGTATGTGAAAAGTTATATCTTACAATTGGTATCAAGAGCCATGGTTAGATCATATCTTGCACATCTTTGGATTTATAGTGGTTTTAGGTGGTTTTGAGTTTGAAAAGTTTAGTGGTTTTGCATCATTTGGTTGATTTCTTGTGTTAAAGTTTGAATTTTGTTAGTACTTTTATGTTTAGAATCATCACAAGTGTTTAGGTTTTCATTTGGTAAGCTTGAATCATCTTGGTTGGGTTGTTTTGGATTGAAAAGTGATGTTTATATGGTTTTCTTGCTAGCGACTTAGCTCACGGATTATTTTCTTCGTAGCGACTTGCTTTACAAATTTGTAGCGAGTTCTGCTTTTGACCTAGCGAGTTAGATCTAGCGAGTTACAATACAAGTAGTGGACTCTCCACTCACGAGCACTGACTGTGGTAGCGACTTGGTCCAGAGCGAGTTGCTCTTTAGCGACTTGTATCTCTAGCGACTTGAGTAGCGAATTCTCGCCAAAATTTTGCTAGCGACTTGAGGCTTAGCGAGTTACTACTTAGCGACTTGCATTTGTCTAGCGACTGGGACTCTAGCGACTTAGTGGTGTAGCTTAATTAAGTATTAGCGACTTAGTGCATTATCTTCTAGCGACTTAGTGCATTATTTTCTAGCGACTTAAGTGATTGTTTACGGTTTTCTCTGATTTAGTAAAATCCGTGAAAGAATCTATTTCCGGTTTAATCATAGAGTTATAAAATCCGTATAATCTGTTAACATGTCTACCAACGCCCTACTATCATCTCCATTGCTGCCGAGGATGTTCAAGCACTGGCTCGAGATACTCGCCCACCCATGCTTGATGAATCCGACTACGATTCTTGGGCTCAACAAATCGATTGTATTGCCTTGGAAAGGAAAATGGTGTCAACATTCTCAAATCCATTGATGAAGGACCATATCGAGTTGAGACGACTAGAGACATACTTGATACTAATGAAGATGGTACTCACATTTACGGAATGGATGGACCTAAGATGTATGATGAGCTTGATGATAAGGATAAAAGTGATTTGATGCGGATATCGGGGCTTCAAACATTGTTCTTCAAGGTCTTCCTAAAGACATCTACAAGTCGATCAATCATAACACCGATGCCAAGGCGCTTTGGGATAATGTTAAGATGATTCTCTCGTGTTCGTAATTAACTATGGAAGATGAGAATCCCAACTCTATGACGAATTTGAGCACTTCAAGATGAAACCAGATGAGAATGTCTATGAGTACTATGTGAGATTTCATAAGTTAGTAAATGACATGAGGAACATCGTAATGACTATGCCTAACATTCACCGAACTCAAAATTTGTGAACAACATGAACCCGAATGGCACAAGTTTGTTACACTGTGAAGCTCACTAAAGGATTGAAGAATACAAACTATGAGCAACTCTATGCCTTCCTCCTTCGTAATGAGAGACATGCTATGTTTGAAAAATTGATTCTCAATCGCTTCAAAACCAACCCGGAGAGACAAGCTCGCCTAATGATTCAACCGCTTTCTACTCAAACATCGGAATCACAACCAAAGCTTCACAAGTCATACCTTGGGTAATGGTAATCACAAACTCATTCCCCGATCCTATGTTCAAACAAGTCGATCTTCGATGCACACGTGGAAACTTCATTAATCAACTAGCTCTTCCGATTAGCCAAACATGAATTCTCTCCCACAAACCAACAACAACCTCGAGCGACATCTAACCCACACAATCAAGCTCTTTGTTAAAGATGGAAGGATCGTGGTGCAACCAGTTCAGAAAGACAAGATGATCGGGGAAGAGGTGGTAGAGGTTATGTGGGCAATCGTAATCGAGGAAGGAATGGTAACCAAGCTCAAGCTAAGCCGATCAAATGCTATAAGCGTGGTGGTGAGGGACACATTACAAGAAACCGCACATCTCCAAAGCGTCCATGTATACTAATTACTTGTAGATAAGATGATGCTTGCACAAGCTCGAGACAATGGTGTTGCTTTAGGTGAAGAGGAATTCTTGTTTTTAGTCGAGGGTAATGCCAAGACCTATGATGCGAGATGTGGATGAGCAACTATTCAGAGATAGGTCACAATCATCGAATGCCTTTCAAGTCGGCGATTGGATGCATACGACTCGATGTGGATGATGGACCTCGGCACACACAATTTTTATGGCTAGCATTTCTCCAATGGCTTCTCCCAAGGTCTCTTCTTCACCACTAGTGGCCCATCCCATGACAAGCTCATCTCGTAGGTATTAAAACTATACGATGATGTCGATGTGCAAATGATGCATGACAAAGTACGATCAATCGAAACTATTGAATCAAATATTGAAAATATGGGTAATATCGATATTGTCCCATATGATCAATATGTGAAACAAAGTGAAAGTGAAGTTGTACCAAGTGATGCATCTTCGTCAAACAATGACTATGTTTTTATGAATACACCGCATGCGCCTCGATGATTCTCGTAATTTAAACTAAATGCCTATAAAGAACGTGTTGCTATTTATGAACAACGTGCTAAATTTGAGTTGACCACCATTGTGAGGTGAAATGGATGACCAAGTGTATACGAGAATTAGAAAAAGTAAGTTTAGAGAGAAGTATTGAAACAAGAATTAAATTCCTTGCAAGAAAAACTTTCTAAAACAACTAAGCACAAACAAGAACTTCAAGAAAATGTGAAAATGCTTAAGCAAGAATTTAATGCAAAGGAATCAAAACTCTTGAGAGATTTTTCTAATCGAAAACTTTGAAAACAAACTTGAAAACAAGTCGTACATACAAGGAAACACCATTGATCGCTTCACATGGTCACTAAACATCGAGTCTTAAGCGATAAGCATAGCATTCCCTTTGTTGAGGAACCAAATCCAGAGGTAATTAAAAAGGCTAGAAATGCTCATAAGGTGCTTTATGATGGTAATGAAATCCTTAAGCCTAGGCGGAAACCTAGTTGCGTTGAGTGCACCGAGGAAGATAAGAAATCGATGAAGTCACTAGGAAAGGATGAACAAAAACTTGATGACCCTAAATGCAAAGAGAAAAAATTATTATCACTCCCCATGACTACAAGAAGGAAAACTGGATTTCCTTGAACATGTTTAAGCCTCAAACATTGTTGACTCCGAACAAATTTTCTAGAAAAAGATTTAGATAAGCGTAAAGTCGAAAATATTGTTGAAACAAACCCCCCTTTATGGAAAATGCCTAGAGCGATTGTGTATCCTCCTAATACACCAATGCATCTTGTTCCTAGAAAATTGCCACTAAAAGCAAGACCTTAATTAGTCAATATGTTATATTTCAACTATTTGTTGATTTTGATAAAACTTGCAAGAAAGGATCACACCACCTGGTATAATGTAAGGAGAAAGGGGTTTTGAGCAAATGAAAGAATGTTATTTAACCGAGGTCATGCCTTTCTTTAAACTTCGAAAGATCACTTGAGAGTCTTAAAAGGGATAGAAACCGATATCGAGGAATGGAAAAGGAATTTGATGCAATGGTAGTGGGTTAGTGATTATGAGCGCGCTAAAATATAATGAGATTGAGAGGAAGAACTTGCATACCTTAAATGAGACTCTTATTACCGAATGTGTTGCTCAAGATATTTTTTTCATCGCTCAAATTGCTCTATTAATGCTTCCAAATTTCATGAACTATCTGTTGTCTCGAAAGTCTCCCATGATCGTGTCATTGAGCTTGAAAAACTAATTCTAAACTAAACGAGAAAATTGAACGGATGATCACGACACTTTGGTTAAACATTTTTCTAAACTAGAAGTTGAGTATTTTAATTTACAACTAAAATATCAACATCTCAAAGAAAATGTCAAAACTTCAAATATCAAGACATCTTCGGATGCTCCAGTTTGATGCGTTTTCAAATAAACAAACGTGATGAGCAGATTCAAGCTCGGTGCAACACGATCGAGAAAGTTGAAAGCCCAAATCTCTCAATTAAAGGGTCAAACGAACAATATGACGAGCTCCCAAATGCCTCCTCTTTTAGATTCTCGAATTCTCAAACGTTTCATCTTCAAAACCTAGTAAATGCTTTACAAAAGGAAAATGAAAGTTTTCTAGAAGAAAATGAAAAGGTTAAACGTCATTTCAATGAGTTATTTGAATCAATTAAAGTCACTCAGTAACAAAAACAACGAACAAATAGCTTCATTGCAAAGGAAATTGAGAATCAAGAGTCGTAAAAGGAAAATGCCAATGACCAATGGGGAGAATGGTGGATCAAAGGTTCACTTGTAATAAATATACTTTGTGCATGACTTATGTCCTCCTCATCTAAGGAACAACAAACTTGCCATTCAAACATACTTCTCATCCCTTAAGGATTGCCTAGAATGTCTGCGTGAGATTGTTGAAGAGGATAAGCTAGAGAAACCTCATGATAATGCAATTGGACATGCATGCTTATATGCCAAACGATCTCAAGAAATCTTAGAATGCTTGATCACAATATGCCCAAAGTCATTAGGTGAGAGAGTTAATCCTTTGATTCCATGCTCAATGCCTAACGCCAAGTATGATATGCACTCGATTCCCAATGTTTTGAATGTGAACCGTAGTGTGCCTTTAAGGGTTCGATTCTAGATCCATCGATGCTAAGAAAGAGAACTCAAGTGTGCCTTCTAGGAGTACAAATCTCAAGACCTCTAGTTTTAAGAATGTGAACCGTAGTGCACTGCATGTAGTTCGGATCCCACATCTAAACAGTGATGCAAAGAGTAGTTAAACCAACTAATGTTCCCATTCCTCTACAGAGTAATCATGACATTAAAGGGAGCAGTCAAAGTCTCAAGACAATACAAGGAATGATAGGACCTCATGAAGCTAAGAATGTGCACTTTGGAAAAGAGTGAAGAACAATCTAGGAACTTTAAGCTTGAATCGAATAAAGCGAATCGTGTTGATTCTAGTATTAGCCATAGGCGATTGTAATTAATTCAAATTCGATACTATTTGCAAACCTTGTATGCGATGTCCGCTTGAATTACATTTCTAATCATGAATGTGGTGTTAATGTTACGCCTAATGATGTTAATTGTCCGAGTTCTTATTGTTAATGCTAAAATTCATGCTAAGAAGGCTAAAAGGCAAAACGAAGAAAGATAGAAAAGGGAAACCCACGTGAAGAACATTCAAGAAGATAGGCTTTTATTGGACACCGTTGGTCTTAAGACTAATCGAGATAATGCCCACTAGAAAATGGATGCCTCTTGTAGAACTATTCCTTAAGAAGTGATCACACCGTGAATGGGCTAATATCGACACTAGTATTGCATCTATTCACAACGTTTCCATTGCCTCACTTTCCGATATGAATGCTTCTATTTACGATATGGGTGTTCCAAACAATGTTACTAACCAAATGGAACCCATTCTTGCACGGGGATCCCAATTATCCAGCTTATCCATTCTTATGCATGTTCAACCGCGGATCGCTCAAATCGCTCATGGTACCGGACTCAGTTTGTCCAAGCATATGACCGGAGACCGGTCATGCTCATGAACTTCGTGAGCAAATTCATCGGGATCATAGATTTGGTAATGATCATTTCGCAAGCTATTATGGGTTATGGAGATTATGTTGTTGGTGATAGTGTCATCTCTAGATTTTACTATGTAGAAGGTTTGGGTCATAACTGCTCTCTCTGTTGGTCAATTACGTGATTCGATCTAGAAGTTGCCTTGAAAAACATACCGCTTTGTTAGAGATCTTAATGGTAAGGAACTTAAAAGGAACTCGGGGTCAAATCTTTACACCATCTCTATCGATGACATGATGAGGGCTTCTCGATCGCTTGTTATCAAAGGCTTCAAAAACAAAGTCATGGTTATGGCATCGCTGCCTCAATCACTTGAACTTCGGCATCATCAACGATCTTTCCGTAAAGGACTTAGTTGTAGGTTTACCTAGACTAAAGTATGAAAAGGATCATCTTTGTTTAGCATGTCAATTGGGAAAAAGCAAGAAGTATGCCCATAAACCCAAACCTACTAACTCGCTCACGTAAGTTCTTCATAAGATTCATATGGATTTATGTGACCAATGAGGGTGCGAATATCTTTGGGAAGAAATATGTGTTAGTTGTGTTTGATGATTACTCTAGATTCACCGGTCAAGTTCTTAAGGACAAAGGATGAAACTCCCGATATCATCATCAAACTCATCAAACAGTTGCAGTTCGACTAAACAAAACCGCCGTAATTATCGTAATGTATAATGGAACCGAGTTTGTCAACAAACAACTTAGTGAATTCTATGAAAGCGTTGAATCACCATCAAAGAAGTGTTCCACTAACCCTCAATGTAACGGTGTAGTTGAAAGACGAAATCGTACTCTTGTTGAAGCAGCTAGAACAATGTTGATCTACTCAAAGGTTCCAATGTTTCTCGGGTCAAGCAATTGCCACCGCATGCTACACACAAAATCGTTCCCGATTCACACTGCTCATGGAAAACTCCATATGAACTTGTCCACAAGTAAAACCTAATCTATCTTTCCTTCGTGTGTTTGGTGCATTGTGCTACCCAACGAATGAGGTCAAGATTTAGGCAAACTTAGGGCCAAAGTCGACATTGGAGTATTTGTAGGATATGCATCAAACAAAAGGGATACGAATCTACAACAAAAGAACCCGAAATATCATGGAAACAATTCACATTACGTTTGATGAGTCGACCGGTCAAATGGCTCTGGACACTCCACCAGACCCGCACTTCAAAATGTATCCCATTGGTTCATCCTTGTTCCAAACTCCTCAAGAAACTCCATATGTACCTCCATCCGAAGATGATGTAAAGAAATTGTTTGATCCTATGTTTGATGAACTGTATGATTCAATTACTAATGAGGTCTTGATCCCTACAATGAGGATGCTCATATTCCGTTGAATGGAGTCAATCCCTCGCCTCAATATCTTTAAGTCAAGAAGCACCGTCACGATCCTTCAATCTCATCAACAAATCATCATTCTTCAAATGTACAAGATGGAAATGTTTCGCATCAATGATGAAGTTAATCCCTTTGCGACTCTCGAAGATGCTCCATTTGAAAACATATTTGCTACTCTGAATCATCATCGTAACCATCTTCTTGAGACATCGACTCGCCTACCTCGGTTCTCAACAACCGCCACATGAACACCTCGTAAAATGGACTCACGATCACCCTTAGACAACATCATTGGAAATCCTCTCGTCTGTATCAACCCGAAAACAACTCGCAACCGATGCCTTATGGTGCTTCTTCAACTCCATACTATCTAAGATCGAACCAAAAGATGTCAAACCGCCATGAATGAAGATAGTCGGTTCAATGCCATGCAAGATGAAATTCATGAGTTTGATCGTCTTGATGTACGGGAGTTAGTACCGCCTCAGATCGTGCTATGATTATAGCTCTCAAATGGATCTTCAAAGTAAAACTTGATGAGCATGGTGATGTGTTGAAGAACAAGGCTCGATTAGTTGCTAAAGGATATCGTCAAGAGGAGGGTATGACTTTGAAGAATCTTTTGCTCCAGCTTGCTCGAATCGAGGCAATCGTAATCTTTCGGCTAATCTTCGCTAGTAAGAACATGGTAGTATATCGATGGATGTAAAGACGGCATTTCGAATCGGAGATCTTAAAGAAGTCGCCACGCCAACCAACTGAAGGATTTGTGAATCAAGAGCATCCTACTCACGCTTATCGTTTGAAGAAGGCTCTTTACGGTTTAAAGCAAGCTCCAAGGGCATGGTATGATACATCACAAAGTTTCTTCTATCAACCGGATTCATCAAAGGAGCAGCTTGATCCTACATTGTTCACTAGGAAGTCGCAAATAGTTAATTCATGTTCAAATTTATGTTGATGATATTATTTTGCCTCGATGCACCCAATGGAATGTGATCGTTTTCAAATGAAATGAGTTCAAAGTTTCAAATGTCAATGATGGGACAAATGTCATTTTCTTGGGATTACAAATTTCACAAAGTCCGGAGGCATTTTCATAAATCAATCTAAATATGCAATGAGATTTTAAAGAAATTTGGATTTGATTCTCATCGACCTCATTGACACCCCATGATTGACCGAACCAAACTAGATGAGGACCACTCGGGGATCATGATTGACCAAACAAAATATCGTGGTATGATTGGATCCCGATGTACCTCACGCCTAGTGTACCCGACATCTTGTTCATTGTTGCATGTGTGCTAGATACCGAGCTAAGCCTACTAAAAGCACCTTGAAGCGGTTAAACGGGTCTTCGGTATCTCCAAGGAACCATCAATATGGGACTTTGGTACCCAAAAGACACCGGTATGTCACTAACAAAGATATGCGATGCGATCATGCGGTGTCAAGATACTCGTCAAGCACGCCGAGGTGCTCGGCTTTTGGGTGATAAGCTTGTGAGTCTGGTCTTCAAAGAAGCAAATGAGTACTTATTTCCTCTACAGAGGTCGAATACATAGCCATGTCATCTTGTTGTGCTCAAATCTTATGGATGAGATCTCAATTATCCGACTATGGCTTTGAATTCAACAAAATCCTCTCTTCGTGATAATAAAAGTGCTATTGCTCTCTCATGCAAAAACGCTCAACACTCAAGAGCAAAGCATATCGACATTCGACATCATTTCATCGTGGAACAAGTGGAAAAGGTGTGGTGGAACTATATTTTGTGAGGTCCGAATATCGCTAGCGTACATCTTCACCAAAGCTCTTCTAAGAGAACGTTTTGAGTTTATTCTTCCACGACTTGGTTTGAAAAGCCTTCAACCGAAACTCTCAAACGTCTTCGAGAGGAAGACGAGGAGTAAAGGTTTCTTCATCTATCTCTTGTATATATCTATTCAAAAACAAAATACAAAATTATAAAACCTTCTAAAATCAAATAGAAAAATATAAAACTTTCAAAATCCATAAAAATTTGAAAATTCAAAAATCTTCAAAAATATTGTCATTTTGACATGTTTCTCTCGATTCGATAATATCTACGGTCTTAATGTTGTCATTCAAAGAATGACACGGACTTTAGATGTTGTTCGAATTTTATATTAAAAAAAAAAAAAAAAAAAAATCAAAAATATTTTGGGAGAAAGAGAAACAATGGTTTATTGTCATTTTCGCACAATAACCCTGCTTTTAAAAGAAAGAATGAGCCATGTTTCACCATGTTTTCAAATTCCATGCTCGATTCTATAAACATTTATCTCATTGAAACTAAATGCTTTGAAAATAACTCGATCTATATTTTTGATAATCATCGTGACTTATTTGTCAAAATCTCATCTCTCAATCAACAACCTATGTCATTGATCGAGGGGAGAATGATTTCAATTAAATTAAAAGTTATTTGGCATTAAATTGTTTTCAAAAGATATACATGCATGTTTTATCAATGGAGTTTAAAGTCTTAAATCGATCCTTATCGGTTCAAACGCTTTCACAATCAAGTCACAATTCTCCTTAAAAGCTTTCAAAATCAATTTAAATCTATACGAGATCACAAATCTCAAAGGTTTTGATAATTGTGATCGGGGAGAATGTGTGATTTAAATTGGATTTAAACCGATAATTCGATAAATGGTCTTATAAGGATGTACATGTTGTCCTTCCCACATGTGACAAACGATTTCAAATTTTCAATGCACATGTTGAGGGGGGAGCATCTATCTTAAACCTTTGATTTGAAACGTGATCATTCATCCCATGTGTAGGTTCCTCTAGTATGTGCAAAACTCTTTTCAAACCTCGAGGCACATATCGAGGGGAGCAAATTCATGGAAACCTCATCCTTCCCGAAATGCTATACCTACTTGATTTGATGCGGGAAGTGATGTTGATATCTTTTAGAAAATGGTAATCAAAGAAGTTAATTCTTTCTCTTGCCTCCGTGCAAAACTTTTCAAATACTTGATGCACATGTTGAGGGGGAGTTCTCATTCTAAATATATCAAAAACAATTCAGTACAAAATGCTTTGATAATATATCACAAGTATCGAATTGATTTTCAAATGGTTTTCAATTGGTCCCAATGGCGTATGAACAATACCAAATAGACCGACCAACTTTACTTTATGTACGGTGATATAAGGATGATAAGGTTAGGTATGTGTTCCCATGATCCGCCGAACCGGAGGGATCTACCAGGACAATCCACTAGTTAGTGTAGAAGTCCTTAGGTATGATGATAAAAGGAGAAAATGAGATATGGGAAGAGTGCGGACTAAGATCGAGCTAGTAATCGAATAAACCCAACAAGGTTCTAGCTATGAAGTCTCAGTAAGCAATCAAGGGGTTGAAGAATTAAAAGAATTGAATGAGGAAAGGGTGAAAACAAATAGCCTCCATTTACTCAACCTTAGGCGTAAACCGGGTTCAATTCATATGCTACGATGGTAACATCGGTATTGAAGACAAGACGTCATGGACCCAAAGGACGACCGCACTTCAATTTTCCAAACCACTCAAGTTCCTCTTATAAGGACTTGTTTCATTCTCACGGGAACCGACATTATCTATCGACTTTCTCTTAGAGATTGTTGATATTGAAGAAGGAGACCTCTCCCAGTCTCCCAAGACAGATCCAAATATGCACAAATTGAGTCTAGAGCCACGAGATCATCAATAAATCTCATTAGGACACTTTCAATGAAGACTCTCTTTCACTCAATGTGGAAAGAGAGATTATATCTTGAGTCCCACGATTATCCTTGTGGTATTGCCGTAACATCCGAGTGATGTATACATATTCACTATGAAGATGGAAAGCCTTCGAGCCAACATCAAACAAGCTCCCGGTAGGTGGCATGTGAAATCTATTATATAGATCAATCATGTGACAACCGAACAGAACAATGGGGCTTATTCAATCTCTTGAATCAATCTCGGTTCGAGTTATGGATGGACGGATACCTTTGAAAACCGGTCGTTGTGCTTAAAAACTCTTTTCTTTAGCACATCGACCGTGTACTCATTTTTCAACTCAAAAGGTACTTTTATAATTGATAATTGATTTTCAATAAAACCTTCGTTGTATTGCAAAACAATTTCTATTGAGCAATACACGATTGTTCTTCAAATATCTTTGCATCAATCGGTGGACTTAAAATTACCGGTTCACTCACTCCGTGTTATCTTCTTTGAGATGTTCGGTTTGAGAACGACTAGAGCAACCGCGAAACCTCGTCAAGGAAATTCTTCGAATTATACCGATCACAGCGAAGACTTGTACCGAGTAACGGGAACCGTGGGCGTGTACCTCAATTCAACGAAAGTGATCAAAGACACTTTCGATGCGATTTATTGCTAATCGTTGTATGCGAGTGCGCCCGACGCTTGCGCTGATCGTAATGATGCGGTCAATCCATAGCCGCATGCTCACTTAACACATTCAACTCAAAAGAAATCATGATTAGTGCATCAATAACTCGATATTTTCACTCCATGCTTCGCTTTCTGCTTCGCCAATATCATGAATCAACTAAAGCTTCCGCAACTCGATGTGAAGATATCATGACCCGAATGTGAGCATGTCGGTCCTAAAGTCACAACACCACAATGGATGTCTCGTAGATTTTTTTTGCTAATGATCTCAAGAGTCGACTTTAATTTACTATCACGTGGATCAAGAAAAGACCTCCACTTGAAGTAACCAAACATGCAATGTGAAGAATCAATGACTACGAGCTTTGAAGCTAAGTGCTACATCAAGAATGCAAGAACAATTTGTTATGTAATATCTATTTGTATTCAATGTAATTTTGGTACATGATTGAGGTGACCTCCTTGGGAGATTGTTAGGAATTAAAAATTCTGTATTAAAGAGTCGGTCACCTCAAGTATATGTAATCGTTAAAAGCTCGTAGTCGTAGTTCTTTTAAGTTAAGTAGTATTTAGTTAAGTAACACCGTGGAGGACGGACGGGTCTTTACCCATCGTATGCCCGATCCACACCCGATGTGTGGCGATTTATGTAAGACTATAAATACTCTCTACCTTCCAAGGTAGAGTTGGAGCTCATAATAATATCTTTCACTTTCTCTCACTAAGTTCCCTAAACCTCTAACTTTCTCTCTAGAATTCCATCTATATGCTACTTTGTGTTATGGTTTGATGTGTATGTAAAAGTTATATCTTACAAATTTTCCCACCGCAAAACCAATATCGTGTCCCAGTACAAGTCATGGCATACATCAATGACCAATTACCCTAGAATACTCAAGTGAGATACGACCTTGCCATTATTAGGCATCAACTTCTCACAGTATCCATAGGTGTACTCACTGAGTACAATCAAAGTAATTGAATTTCCTCAACACCTTCTCAATATAATGAGACCGAGATAGAAATTCTTTTACTTTCATGTTTAATCCTTATACCAAGGATAACATCGCCTCCCCATGTCCTTCATGGAGAACCTTGATGACAAAAATTCCTTTGTCAAGTCAACTCGATTTTGGTCGACGCCAAATATCAACATATAGACAAATGATGACTTCTTTACCGATTCATCAAATTTGCTATATACACATTTATCGCCTTGGTTAAGAACATAACCACTAGACAAAACCACTTCATCAAATTTTGATGCCATTGCTTAGGTGCGTGCTTTAGTCCATAAAGAGACTTAATCGCTTTACACCTTGTTTTCATTGCCGAGCATGATGAAGCTCGAGGTTGGTTCATATAAACCTCCTCTTCCAATTCACCATTCAAGAAAGTCATTTCACATCCATCCGATGAACAATCAGTTGTGAATGATGCCAAAGCAATCGCAGATCTTATGGTAGTCGATCACGAGCTACGTGGCATAAGTATCAAAGTAGTCTATCCCGACTTTTGTTTAAAGCCCCGAATGACTAGTCTAGCCTTGAACTTTTCAATAGTTCCATCTACCTTCATTTTCCTTTTGAAAATCCATTTGCAACCCGAGGTTTGCAACGGTGGTAGATCAACCAACACCTAAGTGTTGTTGCCCATGATGGGATCCATCTCATCATTGATTGCTTCTTTCCGTAAAGCAATGTCACGGGACTTCATTGCTTCTTCAAATGTCTTGGGATCATCCTCAATAATGAAGCAATAGGAGTATTGGTCCGAGACCTCATTCCTTGTTCCTTCAACTAAGTATAGTTGAAACTCAGTCCAAATGACTTTGGAGTCCTCGACCCTTTTGCTCTTTCTAAGCACGTGTTCAAAGTTGTTGAACCACAACTTCATCGAGGACCACCGATGGTTCATAATAAGGGACCTCGATACACGGTGTCATGAGTTCCATTAGGAATCCTCTTACTTGGTCTAGGATCGATGAGAATCCATTCTCATCAAAGTTTGCATCTCTTGATTCAATTATGGAGTTAACTTAAATATATTCATTAGGTTCAATAACATAGAACCTAAAAGCCTTGGAATGCTTAGCATATCCAACAAAGATGCAATCAATGCCTCGCTCACCCAAAGTTTTCAACTTTGGATCGTGGAGTCTTACAACGACCTCTACAACCCCAAACCTTGAGATAGTTCAGTTGGGTTTTCTTTAGTCCGTAGTTCATAAGGGTAACCTTGTTCCTTTTGTTGGGAACCTTATTTAATAAATAGCAAGTCGTTAACATAGCTTCACCCCGTAACCCTTGACCATCTCCTTCAAGACCCTATTTTTCCTTTCGTAAATGCCATTTCTTTGAGGAGTATAAGGGCGATCGTTTCATGGATTATACCAACAGACTAAAAATACGTAGTATCCATGTACTCACCTCCCTATCAGTCCTTAATCTTTTGATCAAAGACCCAAGTTGTAATTCAACTTCGCTTTAAACACTTTGAATTTATCTAATGCTTCATCCTTGGTATGTAAAAGATAGACATAACAAACCTAGAAGCATCATCAATAAATATCACAAGTACTTCTTATTCCCCAAAGATGGAGTGGCATGCAAATCACATGTGTCATCGTGTATAAGCTCCAAGAGCTTAGTCTCACGACTAACACCGAAAAGGTTTCTTGGTTATCTTGGTCAACATGCAAGTTTTACACTTTTCAAGGTCCATGTCAAAATGCCGGGATTAACCCATCATTAGACATATCTTGCATTCTCTTATAATGTACATGGCCAAGTCTAGCATGCCAAAGGTAGAGTCACTCAGTCAAAGGTGGTCACAAAGGTGAATTTATACTATCGGTGGCAATAAATACACTATCGGTGGCAATATTAAGCCCAACATTTGATTACACAAATAACCAAAACCAATAAAAATACCACATTTAGACAAGACAAATTTATCGATTCAATAACTTGTTCAAATCAATGATTATTCAAAACACTACTTGAAACCAACTTTTCCTTATATCGTGAACATGAATAACATTAAACAAAGCTACAATCTTTCCGAACTAAACTTAAGATCTACACAACCATGACCATGCACCAAGGTCATTGACTTATTTCCCATGTGAAGAATAGAACCATCATTCAATGACTCATAAGTATTGAACCGCTTCTATCTTTGCATACATGAACTGTTGCACCGAGTCAACCCACCACGCAACATCATCATCCCGCATATAATGAGATTCTGTACATATGCAACATAATAAATCGAAAAGACTTATTAACCATATTCTCGACCTTTCATTGAGTTGGAAGAACCACCACTCCACGAACCATTAGTGCTCGATCCGCTGGCTTTACCACCAACTTTAACACCCTTGCAGTCCCTTTTAATGTGACCGCTTTTGCCACATTTCCAACAAGTAGGTGTTGCCTTCTTGTTAGGATCCGCCTTGTGTTATCATGATATTTACGCTTGCCTTTGTTGTCATTGTACCGTGGAGTTGTTATGCTCCACCATATTGACAACAGATGCACCAAGAAGATTACTCTTTGGCTTGTCATTATCCCGCACCTTTAGAGATTCCTCAATGCGCAGATGACCGCCTAACTCAACCGTAGTTAACTCCTCTTTCTTATGTTTCAAGGTATGCTTGAAATCTTTCCAAGAAGGAGGAGTTTGTCAATGACACAAGAGACCTAAATAGACTCATCCATGTGCATATTATGTTGTGTAAACCTTCCAAGTATACCAAGAAGTTCATTGTATTGTTCCATAACTGGTCTTGAATCACCATTTTGTAATTTGTGAAATTACTAACAAGGAACTTCTTACTTGATGCATCCTCGACCATATATTTGGCATCCAAGGAATCCTACGCTTCTTTGGAAGATTCAATGTTCGATAGATATCAAATAGAGAATCGACATACCACCGAGAATTAGACCTTGTTAATACAAATAAGCCGTAAAAACGTTTATTTATATTTTACGATCTTCTAATGTTTTGTCGATAATAAAAGTAAAATCATGTTAACGAAACAAATAAAATACGTAAATGGTTTGAACTAATAGTTTTCTAACATACTCACATAAAACACTAAAACAAGTATAAGTGATTTTATGATCTATATATATATATATATATATATATATATATATATATATATATATATATATATATATATATATATATATATATATATATATATATATATATATGTACAACAACTAGTGTTTACATATTGGCTTAACAAGTATAAGTGTTTCTATGATTTAGATATATATGTACAACAACTAGTGTTTACATATTGAGCTAACACATACTTAAGCTAAGTATACTAAAATGGGTAAAAACTAAGTGTATGCTAAATTGGGTAAATACAAGTATATACAAAAAGGGTAAATACTAGCAAATGGTTTTGACCCATAACCCATGGTTTTATATATACCACTTAACCAAGTACATTGTATCTAGAAAGAAAACCATGGATCAACCCATAACCCATGACCCATGACCCATAACCAAAAATACCCATGGGCAAGAGAGGCGGACCACGGATCCCTAGCTTTGTGCTAGCCGGATCCTGTGGAAGGATCCGTGGGATCCGGAAACAATAGGTTTTTTCCTCATAAATAGTGAGCCATTTCTTCATTATATCTCACCCTCTCCAAAATACTTTCTCCCAGAGTTAAATCTCAATAACCTTAGATCCAAGAGATCTATGTTTGTAGTTTTGTTTTGTGTGATCTTTTAGGTTCCTCTCAGCGGAAGATCACCACCTTTGAAGTCGAGCAAGCTCAAGTCCATGAGTTGCCAAGCTTCCTCATCATCAAGGCTATTGAAGTCCTCTTGTTGATGATCCCTTTCCTTCTTCAATGAAGCGTAGTGTTAAAGACATTAGTGAAAGATGTCTCAAGTGTCAAGACGAAGATAGTAGTGAAGGGTATCTATCGTCTATAGGATAAGCACTTGTGGTAGGTGCTTAGAAGTCAAGACAAGAAGCATTAGTGAAAGGTGCTTAGAAGTGAAGACACAAGACATTAGTGAAAGGTGTCTTGTAGATCTAATCAAAGACATTAGTGAAAGGTGTCTTGTAGATCTAATCAAAGGCATTAGTGAAAGGTGTCTTAGATGTACATTCGATATGGTGTGTTTCGATGTACTAGATAGACTAGCATTAGATCCAAGGATATTGATGTCCTTGATGATGTTGTAAAGGAGTAGATCTCCTTTGGGATTAGTCGTTGGTGTAGTGTGGTAGTAGTTCCTCCATTGCAATGGAACTAGGTGCTTAGCCTAGTACCTAATAAAGGGTAGGCGACGTTGTGAAGGTGTAGTTCACCTAAGGTGTGAAAGAACTTCGGTGGTTAGCCTAGCACCGTATAAAGGGTAGGCGACGTTGTGTTAGGTGTGGTTCGCCTTGGTGTGAAAGAACTTCGGTATTTAGCTTTGTACCGGAAAAAGGTTAAGCGGCGTTGTGAAGGCTTCTCCGCCATAAGGAGATTGGTGTAGTGATTACAAACTCGAGTAGGTGACTCGTGAGTGGAGTAGGGCAGGAAGGTGTCCTTGTGGCGAACCACTATAAATACTTGCGTTGTGGTTTTGTGCTTCTTACTCTTATCTTTTCATTACATATCTTTATATGCTTGTTTATCAACATCCAACACACACAACTAAATAGATTGACATAAGTCGATCTAAATAGTTTAAAAGGAAGTTTTAAATGGTAAAACTATTCAACCCCCCCTTCTAGTTTTCCACAGACCTCTACATATGTAGTCATCATTCTCCCATTTGCTCCTCCTCCTGATCTGCTCCACAGTAGCATCATCCTCATCATCAGGAATAGGTGTAGTCAAAACATAGACCACACTCATGCTTGACAACAAAGTGCATCTTCTTCGCCCATCTCCTAAAGTCCACCCTTCAAACTTATCAAGCTTGGCAAAGTTGGAAGCCATGTGTTTCATTCGTTAGGTTGCCATTGATTATCACAAAATAGTTTACTTTGATTGTTGGTGTAACTCCCAAAACAGGTTAGATAATCAATGTCGTGAGAAACAAATACCACTAGGTGGTTACTGGATATCACTTGGAATCGTGTGATCACTTTCCAAAGTAAAACTATTCGACCCTAATGCCTGGGTTACACGAATATCTACTTGGGATAAGACCAAATGTAGTTATAGAATTAGGCACAATTCAATAACCCTTTTGCTTATAAGTGTTAATCGTTTTCTATGTGTCAATCATGCATAATCAGATCTCCTATTTATAGGAGGTTACTTTTAGCTAGTCAAATGGGATTATGAGAATTAATCGGCTCATTAATCGCCTCATAATTATCCCCATTATAGCCGTTAGTGGTTACATGACCAATTAAACGTGGTCATTATGCGGTTATAGCGCCACTTGAATAGGTCAAAGCTCGTTACAAGCGGTACTTTTGTAGCACTAGCGGTGGAAACACTGCTTTCGATGGAAACCGAGCACTACCAATACAAACCACTATTAGAGTCGGGTGTTCATGGACTTTATGGGTGTACCTCCGTACCTCCTAACCCATTACAAGGTGTGAACTAATCCCACAAGTGCACTAAATTTTCCAACATTTTATGTAAATTTTGATATCAATATTTTATTAATTGTGTTACTGTTCACAATTGTATATAACATTATGTTCTAAAGTTGAGTAAAAGGGAAGAAAGAAAAAAAAAATGATTTTAGTTGTGTTCTCAAGCTTTTTTAAAAGTGAAAGTGAAAGTAAATGAAAAAGATTTTGCTTATAAAACTTTCAGCCCACTTTTAGAGTGAAAGTCAACTTTTCTTCTTTTCTTTTTTCTTTTACTTTATATTTGTTGACTTTACTTTCATTTTTCTCTTAAAAAAAATGATGTAAGAGTAACGTTACATGTAGAGAACTGATTGACATATCGAATTGTCAATATAATTTATGAATTTTTTTTTACTTATTTATTTTATTTTTATTATTTTTTAAAAATCTAATCTTAATTTTATTTTATGAAGTTAAATGTAAAACTACAAGTTTATATATTTTTAATAAATTCATATATTTAACAAATAGCTCTTATGCATATATTCATTCATCACAATCAATAGAAAAATTACTAGTTTTTGTCAGCGATTATTAATGATTTTGAATTCCACTTTGTGAAAATGATTTTTTGGAAAACGTTTTTTATGTTTAAATATCGATAACATGTTTCCCCTCCTTTTTACTCTATGAGACTTGGTATGAGCACAAAACTTTTGGCATGTGTTCTTTGGTGTGTTTCGGGGCAAACGACGATGTCAACGTTATACGTCAATCGCCTATTTTAAATGACGATAACGCACTAAAGGTTCATTTGTGGCTAGCAATGTGTCATATAAATAGGATATTATCTTATGATATTAACTTTTCACATACACATCATAACATTAACACAATGAGCACATAGATGGTTTTAGAGAGAAAGAGTGGGACATTCTAGTGAGAGAAACTTGTGGAATATTAGATTACCAAAGAACATCCAACCTCTACCTTGCAAGGTAGAGGGTATTTATAGGTTACAAACTAAGCGACCTCCTGACGGCTGTGGATCGGGGATACGGTGGGTAAAGACCGACCTTCTTCCACGGTGTTGCACTAAACTATTTTACACTACTAACTAACTACATAAACCGTAACTAATGACCAATCTACGAGCTAACTTATGCTAGATAATAGTTGGGGTGACCGACTCTTTCGACCTTTGGAATTTTCTAATTCCTAACAATCTCCCCAAGGAGGTCACCCCATATTTTACATTTCAAATCCTAGCATTCTAGTCTTGACATTGTTCTTGAGCTCGTAGACTTTCATACATCAACATCGTAAGCTTAGTGCATAGGTGGAGCAACTTCAAAGTCGCAAAGATTCGTACTTTAAATTGGAGGTCCATTTCGATTCATGAGATAGTAAATATGAGCCACTTTTGAGATCATCGACAATCAACAATCTCGACACATCCTTTGTGGTGTTGGTATTATGTGATGTTGTGACTTTGGGACCGACATGCTCACATTACGGATCATGATATCTTCTCATCGAGTGGCGGAAGCTTTTGTTGAATCATGATATTGGCGGCGTAGCGAAGCATGGAGTGAAAATATCGAGTCATTGATGCACTAATCATGATTTCTTTTGAGATGAATGTGTTAAGTGAGCATGCGGCTATGGATTGACCGCTTCATTACGATCATTTGCAAGCGTCGGGCGTACACGCATACAACGATTAGCAACAAATCGCACGAAAGTGTCTTTGATCACTTCGTTGAATTGAGTACACGACCCACGGTTCCCGTTGATCGATACAAATCTTGCTTTGTGATCGGTAGGATTCCTAAGAATCTCCTTGACGGGGTTTCGCAATTTGTTCTAGCCGTTCTCAAACCGGAACGTCTCAAAGAAGACAACACGGAGTGAGTGAACCGGTAATTTTAAGTTCAGCGATTGATGAAAAGAGATTTGAAAAACAATCGTGTATTGCTCAATAGAAATTGTTTTTGCAATACAACGAAGGTTTTATTGAAAATCAATTATCAATCATAAAAATACCTTTTGGTTTGAAAAATGAGTACACGATCGATGTGCTAAAGAAAAGAGTTTTTAAGCACAAAGACCGGTTTTCAAAGGTATCCGTCAATCCATAACTCGAACGAGATTGATTCAAGAAATTGAATCGCCCCATTGTTTCATTCGGTTGTCACATGGTTGATCCATATAATAGATCTCACATGCCACCTACCGGGAGCTTGTTTGATGTTGGCTCGAAGGCTTTCCATCTTCATTGTGAATGTGTAAACACATCACTCGGATGTTACGGCAATACCACAAGGATAATCGTGGGACTCAAGATATAATCTCTCTTTCCACATTGTGTGAAGCAGAGAGTCTTCATTGAAAGTGTCCTAATGAGATTTATTGATGATCTCGTGGCTCTAGACTCAATTTGTGCATATTTGGATCCTATAACGGAGACTAGGGAGAGGTCTCCTTCTTCCATATCAACCATCTCTAAGAGAAGTCGATAGATAATGTTGGTTCCCGTGAGAATGAAACAAGCCCTTTTAAGAGGAACTTGAGTGGTTTGGAAAGTTGAAGTGCGGTCGTCCTTTGGGTCCATGACGTCTTGTCTTCAATACCGATGTTACCATCGGTAGCATATGAATTGAACCGGTTTACGCCCTAAGGTTGAATTAATGGAGGCTATTTGTTTTCACCTATTTTCATTCAATTCTTTTAATTCTTCAACCCTTGATTGCTTACGAGACTTCATAGCTATTACCTTGTTGGGTTTATTCGATTACTAGCTCGGTCTTAGTCCGCACTCTTCCCATATCTCACTTTTCTCCTTTTATCATCATACCTAAGGACTTCTACACTAACTAGTGGATTGTCCTGGGTAGATCCCTCCGGATTACGGCGGATCATGGGAACCAATACCTAACCTTATCATCCTTATATCACCGTACATAAAGTAAAGTTGGTCGGTCAATTTGGTATTGTTCATACGCCATTGGATCCAATTGAAAACCATTTGAAAATCAATTCGGATACTTGTGATATATTATCAAAGCATTTTGTACTGAATTGTTTTGATATTTTAAACGAGAACTCCCCTCAACATGTGCATCAAGTATTTGAGAAATGTTAAGCACATGGAGGCAAGAGAAAAATTAACTTCTTTGATTACAATTTTCTAAAGATATCAACATCACTTCCCAACGGATCAAGTGGGTATAGCATTTCCGGGAAGGATGAGGTTTCCATAAATTCGCTCCCCTCAATATGTGCCTCGAGGTTGAAAAGGGTTTTGCACATACTAGAGGAACCTTTTATCATCAAAGGATTAGAAGCCATGTGATCAAGGTACTTTAAAGTATTTAAAGTGTAGTGTACCACGATGACTTGAATTTACAAAGAGAGTTCTCCCCTTAATATATGCTTGAGATTGAAAACTTGTTTAGCACATATAAGGGAGAAGTATGCACAAAATTGGTCATCTTATCTTTTACCATCTTTCATATTTATATCACATTTTCTCCCAGATCAAAATCTTAAATCCTTTGAGATTTTGGATCTCAAGTGAATTAAATAAGTATGAGGTAAAATATTTGTAGGAGAAAAATGTGTCAATTTTATATGATAAAGAAAAGGACAACACGGATGTTTCCCCTTTTTCACAAGGGAAACCATAGTACAAATCCTAGCACTATTACATGTATCACGATTGTTCATATTTAATACACCACATATAACACAATGTTAACAAAACATAAACGGTATTCGAAGAAGTCTTCATTCGGTTCTTTGAAGAAGTTTGTAGTGACCATCACGGAGCCTTCCACCAACAAAGCTTTCAAGGTGCGGAAGATCCTTCGTGTCTTGAGTCTTCGTCGGATTGCGGCAATGAAATGTTCACACCTCTTCACGTCATCATCGGTCGAGCGTAGTTTTAACCCAAGATCTCATATCAAGTTTGGCTTCTTTCACTCGGTGTCAAGTTCTTCTTGACCATTTTGAGCGTACCATCACTAAACTTGTAGAGTTCACATAGGCGCATAAGCATCGCGATCCATATCTGTCGGTGAAGATGGCGGCTCTAGGAGTGTCAAGAACTTTGTATTCTCGATGAAATTCATGCCCGGTGCATTCCATTGAGGACTTGTGAGGTTGACCACGGTTTGGTAGCTTTCAATGCCAAGTGAAAGTCCTCAACTCGTTTCCGTATGACTAACCCCCGATCCAAAGAGTGGCAGTGCGAGAGGGCCTTTTCTCACGTCAGGTAAGTGCTCGGTGTCCTTGAAGATTTAAGAGATAGAGATCTTGAAATCATTTGGTAGAAGATGTTTGAAGTCGTTCTCTTCAATGGTATACACTTTGAAGTCGACTCTTTTAAGGACAATCTTCTTCAAGTACTCATATCCATAGATCGCGAAGATCTCTACTGCGATAACGCTTAAGATTTGCGGTTTGATCGACCTCATTCGTCTTTTATCGGCACCATGTCTTTCAATGTAGAACATCTTCTTTTGAACCACCGATGGGAAATACCATAAGATCTTTGCAATATCATACTTTTGCTCTTCATTTGCCCGAATTGATCGGGAACCATCTGCTCAAGCCCCGATCGAGAATAGGTTGCGACTTTCATCTTTGAAATAGATAGAAGCGGGCCTTCTTTCCATGAGCGAGCACACAGATAGTCCAAGTCGTGATTGAAGAAGAATTCCTTTGAATGGTTATCGACCGGGTTCACCACCAAGAGGAAGAGATTTGTTGACATTGAGCGGCGGTTTGCTCAACGACTTGGTCATTCGACATCTTATGGCATTCTTCCATCGATATTGAAGATGGTTTGCATCGAATGGAAGACTTTGACAATTTCGTAGGCTTGTCCTTCTAGATCTCTTGGTGTTATGGAAGAGATACTCTTCCGCTCACAAAACCATCTAATGAAACTTCCCATATCACGGTGTAGTGCGGAAGAGTCTTGGTGGAACTTCATAGTTATTGGTGATAGCGATGCCCAATTGTTGTCGGGAATCATAGAGTCGGACTACGGGATTGTCCATGTGGGTTACGGAGAAGGAGGTCTATCTTCCACAATGCGGCGTTGAATTGTGTCTCTAGAAGGAGCTACCATGGATGTACTAGTGCGGTTCCCAGCCATGTAATTGTCAAACCAATCTTCTGATGGCTTAGGAATATGTTTCGTCGATGCATCATCTTCATCTGGTTCTGAGTCAGCCATAACTTGAGACTCTTCGTGGACCACTTGATCATCAGGAATTGAAGTGGATGTGGAGGTGAATCTTGAATCAATAGTCGTCCAGTCGGCAGATTTCTTCTGAGTACCCTGTTTGTTTGTAGAGTCGATTGATTGGGCGGTTTTGGGGTTGATGATGGTGGGCGTGATGGAGGTGAATGGGTGTTGACGAAGGATTCCCGGCTCGAAAGTTCCAGCGCCTCACGGTGGTGGAGGATCTTCGCGATCTTTGCGATCCTTCATCAATGTTTCCATCACAATTGTCCTTCTTTTCTTTTTAGCATCCTTTTCTCCGACTTCAATTTTAAAGCTGTTCATAATTGTCGAACTCGATGGATTCTTCAAGTGCCTCATAAAGTTTACCGTGAACCTCATGCTTGTCCTCTTGACCTCATACATCCTTTCACACGAGAGGCTGCTCTCATATCGGAGATGGGAGGTCCTTGAATCGTCGAGAAGTGGAGCCTCCATTGCCCATTCCACGGCATCCTTGACTTCTCCTTCAATAGCATCGATGCTTGCTTGATGAAGTTGAGGTGCTCAATCTATGGACACGATCCACGGAGAATCAGCAGTTTAGGAAGTTGCCTTTCGATGCTTCACCCCTTTAATGGTTTTATCCGATGGTTGATCGAAGTGAGAATCATGGAGGGAAGTGGTGGAGCCACTTCATCTACAATTGTGAAGATGGGTTACGGGTTGGTGGTGTTTATCGTTGGTGTTTGAATGAGTAGGTAAGGGAGGTGGAAGTGCGGTTGATAGTGAAGATGCGGTCATTGGAGGAATGGTGGAAGTATCTTCTTTGAATCTTGACATTAAACATGGATTGTGCGAGAATCTAAGGTTTTGTCATTAATGAATTGATCACCAAAGAAGTCATCATCAAGATTCTTAAGTGAGGATAAGGAGTTAGTGGACGATTTGGTTCATCCATCTTCAAGGTCTCATCGGATCTTGTCTCAAGGTTCTCCTGTGAGTCCTTTTGCAACAGTGTCATCCTTCAACTCAGTTGAGTCTCTCCAAGTGTAGGAGGTTCCTTAAGCGTCTCGGGAACCTTGATGATTCAGTTGTTCTTTTGCATGTGATGAACTGTTCTTCTCTTGACTCATATTGATTTGTGGTGCTTGATGGTGATGAAGAGATAGTTAACGGCATGTGGCAACTTGTTCGGTTCAACACATGCAACCCCTTTACCTTTGTCATGTGTAATTGGGATCGTTTGTCGAGGTGTTTGAGCGGGTTCTCTTAACACAACTCCACCTCTGGAGCTCTAACATTCGATCTTCTAGGCTTTCTTTGAATACCAAGTTGCGGATCGGCGTCATCCTCATCAATTAACACGAAAGTATTCCTTGGCACCTCGGTGTTCTCATCTATTTCCTTTTCCACTTTCTTCTTCTTTTCTTTATGCTTTTGGATGAAGATTACGTGATGAGATCTTTCACGTCTCTTTTTAGGAAGAGGCATAGGATGCTTTAGAGTCGAGAGGTGGTCTTGGGAGCGGTTGGTTGTAAAGGAGAGGATGTGACATCGTGAGATAGTTTGATTGCACTTTTCATGAATTGCTTGAAGTAGTCCTTCCTTTTGATATCTTACGTGAGAAGACAATCGAAATTGGCAATCCAAATACTTCTTTATTCGAGCCTCTAGGAACATATTTCGGGTTTCCTAAAACAAATTCATCTTACGCTTTGTGTAGGGTTGATTCGGACCTAGGGTGAAGTTGTGAATTTGTTGCAAATCTTGGATAACAAGCTTGGAGAATCGATCTTTGGGAATTACAAGTTTGTTACCTTCTTTCGACCTTGAACATTGTTCGGAAATATGTTCTATCGAGATATGAATGTGGTCATTGATAGCGAGAATTCTTCCCAATACGATCGAGACATTCACATCAACCCTATTAACGATTCCCCATAGGATTTGCAAAATAGAATTCTAACTTTATCGAACCACGATGTTTTCCCAGACAAGCACAAGTTCGAATGGTTGCAATAGCTCTCGGGGTTGATACATGTGTCGGTGATGATGTCGGATGCTCTTGAAATCTTGTTACGATAGCCCAACCCAATAAAAATACGATCGGATCGTCGGCACGGTGGAGATCTGAGCGAGCGTCGGTCACATGATGTGATTCCAAGAGCTTTGCTCAAAATATCGAAATCAATTGTAAACTCCATATTATCCGACTTGCAAGAGTATCGTCTTGTGATTTTATTCCATTGAGCGGTGTTCGAATTGTTGAATGTAGATGGCGAGAATCGAGCATTGCTTGGTAATAGCACCGAAGAAGTTAGTGTTTTGAGGATGTCAATTGAAACTTTGAATATCGGATTTTGTTGGAGCCTTTGTAGGTCCACATAACGATTGCTTTACCAATAGCGACCCATTGACTTTTGGGAAGGATTTCATCGTCGAGAGTATTACGGATGATCCCGCGGGGTGGCGCTCTTTTACGGGATTGAACTTGCCATTGATGTTACGGTAATCATACAATCAACGATGATGGATGGTAGCAGGTTAGATGATAAATGGTAAGTGAGACAACATTAATCATGGAGATAGTAACGAAGAAGTTCCCAACACATACGGAGGCGGATAGAGTGGCAAAGATTGCAAGCTGTAAAACACCTTTCAACTATATGATAACATAAAGATATAACAATGAGGAACATTCATATAGAAAAATGATTACATGATGAGCTTATAAAGGGATATCTGAGACAGAGTGCATTTCAAAGAGATCATGACATGAGCCAAGATACACATGTAAAAGTGATATAACACATATGTGTGAGGCAAAAAGTAACATTTGGCGATCGTGAGAGAAGCCAAGTACCTTTTGCCTAAGCAGAGATGTCATAACGGTTTACATAGAGTATGTTGATTCAACAAGTCGAATTAAGTGTTGTGAGTGTGAGATCATCTTAAGCACAACGAGATATTGAACATTTTAGAAAACCTCGACCCTAAGACTAATTCACAACATGAAAGTGAACACGATTGCGAGACTTGTCAAAACAAGTCGTCATCTCGAAACCACGGACAAGTCGCTAAAGGATTAGCACTCTAAGTCGCTAAGCTAATTAGCTAGCATGTAAGGTCAAGTTGCCATGAATAAAACCTAAACCAAGTCGCTACTAAGCGGTCAACTAAGTCGCTAGGTAACAAATTAGCTAACTTGTAAATACAAGTCGCTCTCGCTAACTCGCTAACCAAGTCGCTAGGATAATTAGCTGGCTCGTAAAGTCAAGTCGCCATGTGCGTTAACTAATCCAAGTCGCTACAAAGTGGTTAACTAAGTCGCTGGGTTATTAATTAGCTAACTTGTAAATACAAGTCGCTAGTTACTAACACGTGACCAAGTCGCTAGAAATTTGTGAGCTAATTAAGCTATGGAGCGTATTAAGCTAAGTAGAACTCTAACTCGCCATGAAGAACATTCATACTAAGTCGCTACCAAGAATAATCTAACTGCCACCAAGAACACTCCTAACCCCACCCATCGGTCCAATCCATTTTAATCATACATCAATGTGTCCACTCAACATAATCCAAACAATATATTCCAAACAATTTAACCTCGTTCAATCATTTTATAAGAAACACATACGAAAACAAAAAATCCAAACCTAAGCGAGAGAGTCAACAAATCACTCTTCACGAGCACGAGCGGATCTGGATATAACGATAAATTAGAGGCAGAGCTGAAGCATAGAATAGTAGCGATAAGAGTGGATCGATGCAAACCTTATCCTAAGTCGCTATTAAAAAAGCGAAGAGAGTGTAGGCGAAGTGAGCGAGAGGAGAAAGCAGTTTCTTGGAGGGTAGAGGTGTAACTCGCTAATGGGTAACTCGCTAGGGGTATACAACTTCATATGATGGCAATATGACACAATTGGTCCTTGTGGTTATAAACTAAGGTGGTAATTCGCTAGTGCAACAAAAACTTACACTATATGACAAGTTTGGTCCCTATGGTATTAGTGAATGAGTGGTAATAACATGCTAACACGGATAAGATAACGTCTCTAGCATTGATTATTACACTGATCATCGTGAAACAATTCAACATTTCAACACATAGGCAGTTATAACGAAAGCACACAGTAAAGGTCTCATGAGCAAGATACAAACACAGCCTATAACAGGAGAAACCCATTCAAGATATTTCAAAAGTATAATCGATTAGTCACACAAGCGAAACTACCACATAATACAAATAACCAAGCATCATAACCAAAGACCTGAAGCCAATGGTGTATAAAACTAATCTCCCCTCAATCAATGTCATCAAAGAACATTGATTGATAATAACAATCCATTAAACTATCAAGAATATATCAATTGTTCGAACTTCATCTATGATCCCGTGCCATTATTGAATGACATTTCTAGGACCGTAGATGTTATCGATAACAAGGAATATATTCATTATTAGATAAAAGATGAAAAGAAAAATGATAAAGTTTTGAAAAATTAGATGATATTTAAAAGATGAAAAAGATTTTTTTTTTTTTTTTTTTTTTTGATTTATGCACAAGACATGGAAGGACGAGTCACGATTCAAAATGAATAGGAGTCAAGGTAAAGTACATCAACTCGGCAAGCTATAGCTCTGAATGAGCTATGTTCATATCGAGGGAACCAAGTCATGAAGTTCTGATTGAGTTGAGCATTGTACTGAAAAAGGCGAGAGCACATTGTACTTGAAGCACATGTAGACTTGTACATAGAAGGGTTAGTGACATGTTTAGTCTCACATTTAGATGCAACACAGTATAATCCGGACATATCATTAATGGGGATCCTATTAGGTTCTACATTCTTGAAAAGTTTACTGTGGGAATCCACTTGAGGCATGATTTAGGAATGTAAGTTCGTTTAAGTCTGTATACTTAAATAATGCGCGGTGGGAATCCATTTGAAGCCACGATGAGATGAACTAAATGAGTGCACACCCTTGTTTTGACTATTTGTCTTTTGTGATCTGAGAATTTCTTAGGGGATTGATCTGTCAGACTATGTTTTGCATGATATCTAGTTAAGCTTATAGCATTTTTGACTTGTGGGTGATGTTCATTAGTCCTATGCTTGGGATTCATCATATCTGAATTAGGCAATGAAGTGGCTGGTTTTGACAAAAACAGACTTGTAATCAACTTGGGATGTAAGCTTAGATTTCAATGGTTTAGCTCTTTCAGACCTAAAGGCATTAGGTTGTTTAATAACTGTTCGTTTCAAGTGGTTCTGAACCGTTGACTTTCCCAAAGTTGAAGGTTTTGCAAACTTAGTGTTCATCCTATTTCCAGCATACTTCTAAGCTCATTTTTAGGGCAACAATATTGAAGCTCTTATTCTGAATTTGTTCTTTGAGGTCATCAATATCTTTCATCAAGAGATTAGATTGATTGACTAATTTAGAGTTTGTTTCCTCAAGGTTCTTTCTTAAAAGCTCATTTTCTCTTAGAAGGTTGGACACACATAGAGCTAGTTCGAATTCCTAGATTCTAGTGTATCACTCATCTCATGAGCGGACATATTTACGGGCTTACGAAGAAGAGATTTGATTTCTTATGGTGAATCTTTGTCACGAATCGGGATTTTAAGCGATTAATTTCAAAAATTCTCTAAATTCGGAAGTTCAGTTACTACCTTTGTTTATTTGCATAAAACATTTCATCCTTATGTTGTATTTCAATTTGCAAAGAGATCGGTGTTTTCAAGAATTGAAAATTTGTTTGAAAGCTCATCATATACCCTTTTTCAATCATGTTACTTGCATTAGATTCGAGACAAAACAAAGATTGATTCCACATTGTCATGTTACGGGTAAAAGTCATGTACCTTTTGTGAGAATTGGTGTGATCGAGATAAGTGTACCTTGTCGATTGATACCTTTTCGGACTACGAGAATTTGACATCGGTGTTGTTCTCTTCATCCTTTTCCATCACGGTGAGATTACGCAAGCAGTGTCTTCTTTGGTTCAATTGGAATGAAGCATGACACGTCATCATTGTTCCATGGACACTCTTGACACTCGTTCAATTCCTTGACTTGTTATTCTCATTAGCGGTTTCATCAATGTATGTTTCCATATTACTCATAAGTTGAATAAATGAGTTTACGAACTCATGAATTTCCATTCCGTGTGTTTCTTGAAAGACATTCCGGTCATGATATCATCAAAATCGAGGAGTATTCTTCCGGATAAGTGGTTGAAATTGGTTGACGATGGTTTGGAGGCGGCATGAGAATCATCGAAGAGATCTTTTCTTTGTTAATTTGAAACCTCGATCGTTCTAAGTTGAGCAAAACCGTTCTTGTTAAAGTGGGAAAATCTGACGAAGGATAGCACAACTTGTTCGATCCATGGTTGTTGATAAGAGTAATTTGAGAAGTGGCGAGATGTTGAAGCGGCTCATTGGTGCATTCCATATTCTTAGTATCATCGAAGATATTAAGAGTGACTTATTTGAGTTATTACGATTGATCGATCTTGAGTCATTAGGTGTGAGGCCTTGGATGGGCATTCGGTTTCACTATTCGGTCTTTGTGTCATAGAGAGCAAGTACTTTGGTGATTAAAGAATCCGTGATGGTGACATTGTGTTATTATGAATTACTCCCCAAGTCTCTAGAGAATTAAGAATCAATTAAGCTACTAGTACTAATCCCAAGTCGCCAACACTAATTAGCCACCACTAAGTCGCTAGCTTTCCAATTCGCTAGCGGATGTAAGTCGCTAGGTGGTAACTCGCTACACACCAAGTCGCTAACCAAATTTTGGCGACAATTAGCTACACAGTCGCTAGAGACACAAGTCGCTAAAGAGCAACTCGCTCTTGACCAAGTCGCTACCACAGTCGCTACCGTGGTGGAGATTCCACTACTTGTCCTTTAACTCGCTAGCTCTAACTCGCTAGCTTTTAACAACGTAAGTCGCTACAAAGCGTGAAGCAAGTCGCTACCAAGAAACTATTCAGAGAACTAAGTCGCTAGCTTGAAAACCAAATAAACTTCACTTTTCAATCCAAAACAACCCAACCAAGATGATTCAAGCTTACCAAATGAAAACCTAAACACTTATGATGATTCTAAACACAAAAGTACCAACAAAATTCAAACTTTAACACAAGAAATCAACCAAATGATGCAAAACCACTAAACTTTTCAAACTCAAAACCACCTAAAACCACTATAAATCCAAAGATGTGCAAGATATGATCTAACCATGGCTCTTGATACCAATTGTAAGATATTAACTTTTCACATACACATCATAACATTAACACAATGAGCACATAGATGGTTTTAGAGAAAAGAGTGGGACATTCTAGTGAGAGAAACTTGTGGAATATTAGATTACCAAGAACATCCAACCCTCTACCTTGCAAGGTAGAGGGTATTTATAGATTACAAACTAAGCGACCTCTGACGGCTGTGGATCGGGGATACGGTGGGTAAAGACCGACCTTCTTCCACGGTGTTGCACTAAACTATTTTACACTACTAACTAACTACATAAACCGTAACTAATGACCAATCTACGAGCTAACTTATGCTAGATAATAGTTGGGGTGACCGACTCTTTCGACCTTTGGAATTTTCTAATTCCTAACCGACACAAGTATTTATAGTGGTTCGGCTACAAGGACACCTTCCTTGCCTACTCCACTCCCGAGTCACCTACTCGGGGTTCGTAAACACTACACCAACTCCTTATGGCGGAGAAGCCTACACAGCGTCGCTTAACCTTTTTCCGGTACAAAGCTAAATACTGAGTTCCTTCACACCAAGGCGAACCACACCTAACATAACGTCGCCTACCCTTTATCACGGTGCTAGGCTAACCACGGGTTCTTTCACACAAGGAGAACTAATCCTATCACAACATCGCCTACCCTTTATTAGGTGCTGGGCTAAGCACCTAGTTCCATTACTATGGAGGAACTACTACCCTTCACAACACAACACCTAATCTCGAGGAGATCTACTCTTGTTACAACACCATCAAGGATATCACCATCCTTGAAATAAACAAATACTTATATGTATAACGATGCGCCTCATCGATTATCGACCTAAACATTCTTCCCAAATGCCACTTGATTTGATTCTTAAGCATCCTTCACTAATGCCTTTGACACAACGCTTGGCACCTTCGCTAATGCCTTCGTCTTGACACCTTTAGTATTCTTCACTAATGCTTTTGACACGGAAGATAAGCACCTTTCACTAATGCTTTCATCTTGACACTTTCGGCATCCTTCACTAATGCCTTGACCCAACATCTATGGAGAAAGAAAGAACTATCAACAAGAGAGCCTTAGTTGTCTTGATGATGACGAAACATGGCAACTCATGGACTTGAGCTTGCTCGTCTTCAAGTGGTGATCTCGCCTTTAAGAGGAACCTAGAGAATCACACAAAAATAAAGACAAACTACATAGATCACTTGGATATGAGGTTGAGGGTTATAATTCTTGGGGAAGTATGTGTGTAAAGTGGTAAGTAGAAAGGAATAAATAGCTCTCTATTTATAGAGAAATTTTCTCTTGTTCCCGAATCCGGATCCCTCCCAGGATCCGGCTAGCCTAAAGCTAGGGATCCGTGGGATGCTCTCTTTGCCCATGGGTATTTTTGGTTATGGGTCTTGGGTCATGGGTTATGGGTTGAGCCATGGTTTTTTTTCTAGATACAATGTATCTCAAGGAAACAATGAACTTGGTTAAGTGGTATATATAAAACCATGGGTTATGGGTCAATACCATTTGCTAGTTTTTACCCATTTTAGTATATACTTGTTTTTACCCATTTTAGTATATACTTAGTTTAAGTATATGCTAGCCCAATATGTAAACACTAGTTGTTGTACATATGTATCTAAATCATAAAATCACTTATACTTGTTTTAGTGTTTTATATGAAAACGTAAGTGTGTTAGGAAACTATTGACTCAAACTATTTACGTATTTTATTTGTTTCGTTAAAATGATTTTACGTTTGTTATCGACAAAACATTAGAAGATCGTAAAAAATAAATAAACGTTTTTACGGCTTATTTGTATTAACAATCTCCCCCTTTTTGTTGATGACAAAATATAAAATTATTTTAAGGAAAAGCTAAATTCGTAAAAGTTTGAATTTGTAGTTTTTACTTTCTTCTCCCCCTTTTTGTCAAAACAAAAAGAGCTTCGAAAGAAAGCAACACATTGTTTTTTAAGAAAAACATGTGACATAAAATAAAAAGAAATGGAGAGCAAGTAACGGGAAAGGATCTCGTCTTTACTCCCCCTTGACGAGTCCATCCCTATGTAAGGGCGTCAAGAAAGTGATACTAATTTAGTTTGTTTGCAAGTAATTTTGTAAAAGATTTCGTCTAAGTGACGAATGTGCTCCCCCTTAATGATTGCAAAGTTGCAATGGGGTGTCATGAAGTGTAATCCAAAATTGGATTAAGTTGCAAATGTTTTTGCAATATCGTTTGACACAAAGCTCCCCCTAGCTTTATGGTGTCAAAATCTTCATGTGTTATTTTGAAAATCTACAAAGTAGAGGTTAGAAAACAAGAGTATAGTGCATAATTTCCTGCAAATAAAACTCAAGTTAGTATAAATTTGTGCTTCTGTACCACGGATCCCACGGTTCCCTTCTTGGAGGGATCCGTCTAGGTATTTTGGAGGGATCCGGCTATCTGGTGATAGTTTCTTCGGCAGTGAAGATGTGTCAAACAATGCTAATGAAGAGATGAGATATGTGTACAATAACAAGCACAACGCACAAAATAAGCATAGCATATAAATATTCATCCAATAAAACAAGAGATAATCAAACAAATCTCTAAAACTAAGAGAATGAACTAGGACATACAAGTACCACTTAATACTAACTAGTTATTAGACTTAAAAGCGACAATGTGCTTGAGTCTAGGGATGAGTAGACTTGTTGATTTGATCCAACTTTGCAAGAAGATGATTAAACATGAAATGTATCTCATTTCGTGCTTGAACAAGTCCTTGAGTGTTTAGACAATTTGGACAATTATTGTCTTGGTTTGGACCGGAGGAAATGGATATTTTGAGGAGGCTCTATGTGTGATTGTGGGTCTTCATTTTGAGAAGTAAGATGAGGTTCTAGAAATGAGGGTGGTAATGGAACTTCTTCCATATGATCAAGGTTGTTCCTTGTCTCCATGATGGGCTAGTTGGCGTTGTTGGTGGTTCCTATTCAATGAAAAGGTTGGTGAATGGGAGGTTCTTGGTGGTGAATGATCCTATGAGTAGATGTTTGGGTGAGGAGAGGCTCATTCAAGGTGTAGTCCATGCTCAATGAATGAGGGTTTGATGGCTTGCTAGAACTAGTCAAGTTTGGTTTTGAACTAGATGATCCTTTTCTAGTCCAAAGGTTTGATGCTAATCCTTGCGGTTCTCTTAGCCTTTGTTGGCGAGTTTGGTGAGATGGGGTTCTAGTATCATTATCTCTAATGGGGATGTTTGGTGGAAGAGATTTCATGGATCATTTGACCCTTTCTTTTTGATGATCCTAAGGTTGAGGAGTTGTTGCTAAGAGCCTTAGTCATGGTGATGATGATGCTAATGTAAGCTTTTTAATTGCTGATTTTTGAAGGGTAATTGAGGATGGTGCTTTAAACCTAAGGTTGTTTGGTTTATAAAAGATAATTTGAATTTAGGAAATTAAATTCTTGGCCACTTAGAGGATTAAGCATGCTCTTTAAGATTTTGATCGGCTCTAGGAGGATAATAAATGAATGCTAAAAGTGGTTAGAGAACCAAAGGTGACTTAAAATTGAATATCAAAGGCGATTGAGGCTTTACGCGCTGGATCCCACGGATCCCTCTCGATGAGATCCGCTTTGGTTAAAGACCGAGGATCCGGTGTCGAGCGAGTTTTAGGTGAAATGATTATGCTTTTGTAAGATTTATTATCAATGGGTTTCGAGGTTTTGACTTAATTTTGAAGTCTTTAGCTGTTGGATATCTCAAATCCTCAACCATAATGAGTGATGGTGCTTAATGATGGTTTTGAGCAAGAAAATTGACTTTGGGTAGTCTAAATATGTGTTAGACAAGGATACCATTTAATTTGGTATGGATAAATGGTGGTAACAAATCCTAGAAGTCAGATGATGACCTAAGAAGAATTTACTAAAATCTTTAAAAATAAGGAAAAAAGAAAAACTATTTTTGAGCCTAATTTTGAGTCAAAGATGATTAAGATCAATTTGCTAAAACTGAAGGATAGACCAAACTAAGTGCTATCGGACGTGATCGATAATGTGTGAGTGTTGGGCGGAATTATGGTGAGTTTGTGAGTTGATAAATCAAAAATATTTGAAATATATCCTAGGTAAGCCATGAATGAGGTGAGGTTTTCAACAATTTGAGAAGACTTAGTTGGCTCTAGTATCTTATGTTTGACTTGTGTGAGGTGATCTAGTAGACTATTTTGATGTAAGCAAATCATATTGCTTATTAGATGCCACGGATCCGCGGTTCCCTTACGGGAGGGATCAGAGCTAGTTCAAATCTTGGGATCCATCTCTGCGGATCGAAGGCTTTCGACAAATGTGCAACTTTGCACTTTTAGTAAATGCTTCTCTAGTTGTTTCTATGGGAACTAAATGCAAAACACAACTAATATAATTTATAGCAAAGTAGGAAGAGCTAAAATTACTAGAATGAGTGTGACGACCACTCGAGGGTCGTAAAATCTCATTTTCAAATACCTAAGTTAGAGTTGTTTAGTGCCAAGATATGGCGATACCTACATACTACGAGCATAGTTTAAAGTGTTACAAACCATTTTCTGAAATTGTTCATCATACACTTGGGTCCTAAGACCTTACCTCTCTTCTCCTCCCCATCTCGTCTTCACCCGTCTTCCACTCTTTATCATACCATTTCTACCTATTTTTCTTCAAGAAATTGGCAAAGCACTTGAAGATTCCCTTGGTTTGTTGCCATTCGGGTGATGCACCAGGAACGTCCGACAATTGGTTGATATACTCTAAGGGGTCAAGTTCGGTATTTCCGAATGGGTTGCTTCTTCCTTCACCTTCTCTTTGTCTCTCCCTTTCTTTCGAGGAATCCGTGGGTGGGTGAGGCCTCTTGCCATCTACCATAAACCTCGTGGTTCTTCCCTCGGTCAATGGTACCATAACCTTGTTGCAAAAGATATGGTCATAGGTTTGTGGAGAAGGATCTAATGCAAAGATAATTTTAGCAAGACGGGTTAGGAGCATTGCATACGGGAGCACCATCTTGTACATGCTTCTTACACTTGCCATTCTCTTGACCATGTAGTAGGCAATGTTGAAGCGAGTCGCGGTCACTAGATAATAGATCATGAAGCTTAGACATGCGTTGGGGTGATCCTTGTTTCCTACTAGACACACCACATTCTCCCTTATCACATCTTTCCATTTTATATACAACGCGTACATATCCGAGAGCTCCATTTGGAAAGGATCCTATAGATCACTTGACTTCCTAGTAACCCTTGATGGGGATGCTCTTGGCATAAACACGGTGTCCCTTACCGTGGTTGCTTGGGATTGTCGGCGTGATAAATTTTGTGATGATCAACCATAGAGTGTATCTCCTCCAGCGACCACTCATTAGAATACATGCAAACACCATCATATGGAACCCCTATTATTCTTCTAAATTCCTCAAGTGAAAGAGTGTACTCATGTCCATTTATGGTGAATTTAATTAAGATGGTCCCATCATCATTTCTAATTATCCCATAGTCTTGTAGAATTCAAGCACAAAGACCGGGCAAATTTGCTCGTTTATATCCAGTAAACAATCAAACCCAATAGTTCCAAATACTTCATTTATGTCGGTATTTGCAAGAAATGATGGATCAACAACTCTACCTGCATGAAAGAGTCTCCTTTCAAGCAACTTAAAGGCTTTCCTATCGTCCGGACTTAATCCATCTTTCCTATGGTACATGGGTATGTAGTGAGCGGTGTCTTGGTAATCTTGTTGCTTGTTGCTTGGCATGATTGTTCCTAAACAATACAACCACAATGTGGTGTTAATTATGAATAGTAACCTAGAGGGTTTGATCACAACTTTGCTCTCATCATCTTGGTTGAGTTCAAGAAATGTGTTTAATTTGTATTAACAATATTAATTATTTGATTTAGATTATCTTAGAAAACAATGTGGTGACAAACTATGATAAACCCATTTGAACCCAACTCTTAAAGATGAAGAAATTGTAATCTTAGAAATCAAGTAATTAAATAAACAATGTAGTGAAGATTGTACTTACACAAGTGATTGTTAAACTTGAGAGGAATGATCAAATTGCTCCTATGAACAATACCTGAGTTCTTGTTCGTGAGTCTTTGAGGTGGGTATAATTGTGGAACATCCACAGTGATCATTCTTTAACTAATACTGTCTTCTGTTGCATGGATCCCGCGGATCCCTCTCACTTGGGATCCGACTAGTATAATTTACAAAGGGATCCGGCATGACAGCAAAAGTCAGCTCAAACATTCCTTGATAACTTTGGTTTTGGGAGTTCTAAAACGCCTAGTGTTTAGATGTTAAGGCTCTAAAACTTGTGGTTTGGGGTTTTGAAGGTTTAATACTATTTCTATTTAGACGAGGTTCCCTTTTTAAGAATTAGTCATAATTCTTGGGAAGCTTTTCAAACATTATAATAAAATCCCATTTTATCATAATATAAGTTTCACATGGATATTTATTGACATAGATGAAGTGTCGATAAATCCTTTGTGATGAATAATGATTGAGTTTATCGAATAACCAAGATATCATTATTACGAGTTGGTAATGTAGTCTATATACGTTAGTCGAAGAATACTATTAAGATAATGACTATAATATGGATAACTACTTAAGTAATTACTAATAGATATAAATCACGCGACTAAGATTTTAATAATAGTAAAATCAAAAAGTAAATTATTAGCGATCATACCTTTGCTAAATATTCTTTTTAAGAAAAGAAATATTTAGATGAAATGTTTTTTTGATTTTCTTGGAATCTCTAGATTCATGTTGTGAGAAGGACAACACTAAACATTCTTTTGCGAAAAGAAATATTTAGATAGATTCTTCATGATCTTCTTGGTGACTCAGAATCAAGTATGGAAAATGCTTAACAAGGAAAATGTTAGAGCATTCTATCATTGTCTAACAATAAACATTATAATGATTTTAAAATATGAAAAAAAAATCCTTCTTTGTAGTTTTCAAACATCACGGATCGTATCAAGTTTTAAAGTACAACATACTCTAAGCTGGGTATGAAGCTCGATACCAATTGTGGAAAACTAGAAGGGGGTTGAATAGTTTTACCAATTTAAAACTTCCTTTTAAATAATTAGATCGACTTATGTCAATCTATTTGGTTGTTTATGTTGGACAACGATAGATAGATATATAAGCGTGTAATGAAAGATAAAGGGTAAAGCACATCACCACGAAACAAGTATTTATAGTGGTTCGGCTACAAGGACACCTTCCTTGACCTACTCCACTCCCAGTCACCTACTCGAGTTCGTAAACACTACACCAACTCCTTATGGCGGAGAAGCCTTCACAACGTCGCAACCTTTTTCGGTACAAAGCTAAATACCGAGTTCCTTCACACCAAGGCGAACCACACCTAACACAACGTCGCCTACCCTTTATCGGTGCTAGGCTAACCACCGAGTTCTTTCACACCAAGGAGAACTAATCCTATCACAACGTCGCCTACCCTTTATTAGGTCCTAGGCTAAGCACTAGTTCCATTACTATGGAGGAACTACTACCCTTCACAACACATCACTAATCTCGAGGAGATCTACTCCTTGTTACAACACCATCAAGGATATCACCATCCTTGGAAATAAACAAATACTTATATGTATAACGATGCACCTCATCGATTATACGACCTAGGCATTCTTCCCAAATGCCACTTGATTTGATTCTTAAGCATCCTTCACTAATGCCTTTGACACAACGCTTGGCACCCTTCACTAATGCCTTCGTCTTGACACCTTTAGTATTCTTCACTAATGCTTTTGACACGGAAGATAAGCACCTTTCACTAATGCTTTCATCTTGACACTTTCGGCATCCTTCACTAATGCCTTCAACCCAACATCTATGGAGAAAGAAAGAACTATCAACAAGAGAACCTTAGTTGTCTTGATGATGACGAAGCATGGCAACTCATGGACTTGAGCTTGCTCGTCTTCAAGAAGTGGTGATCTCGCCTTTAAGAGGAACCTAGAGAATCACACAAAACAAAGACAAACTACATAGATCACTTGGATATGAGGTTAGAGGTTATAATAATTGGGGAAGTATGTGTGTAAAGTGGTAAGTAGAAAGGAAGAAATGACTCTCTATTTATAGAGGAAATTTTCTACTGTTCCCTGGATCCCATGGATCCCTCCCACAAGAGATCCGGCTAGCACAAAGCTAGGGATCCGTGGGACGCTCTTCTTTGCCCATGGGTATTTTTGGTTATGGGTCATGGGCCATGGGTTATGGGTTGAGCCATGGTTTTCTTTCTAGATACAATGTATCTCAAGGATACAATGAACTTGGTTAAGTGGTATATATAAAACCATGGGTTATGGGTCAATATCATTTGCTAGTTTTTACCCATTTAGTATATACTTGTTTTACTCATTTTAGTATATACTTGTTTTACCCATTTTAGTATATACTTAGTTTAAGTATATCTTGCTGAATATGTAAACACTAGTTGTTGACTTGTTGTACATATGTATCTAAATCATAAAATCACTTATACTTGTTTTAGTGTTTTATGTGAAAACGTAAGTGTGTTAGGAAACTATTGACTCAAACTATTTACGTATTTTATTTGTTTCGTTAAAATGATTTTACGTTTGTTATCGACAAAACATTAGAAGATCGTAAAATATAAATAAATGTTTTTACGGCTTATTTGTATTAACAGAGTAAACTTATTTAAGTCTTAAAGCCGATTTAGTAGAACACATTTGGCGTCGAAAAAATGCACGACAATTTTTCTTTTTATTTTAATATTTATTGTAATGTTTTATTTCATTTTATTTGAATAATTAATATAATATTTTTTTAATTATTAATGAAATTTTACTTTTAGTGTTTAAAATAAAATTAAATAAAAGTTGATGGTGTTAATTGTTATATTACACTATTTTGGTGATGATGTTGGTTGTGAAAGAGAAGATAACGTGCCTTTGAGATACGGTGATTGATGAGTGTGTAAATACTCATCATTTTGTCTGATATAAACTGCGCAAAATCATCTCGAAAACACTCGAAACACATCAAAATGATCAAAATATCACAAATCGGTGTTTTATGTGTTTTAAATGCAAAAATATCAAAATCGGATGAAAAACATATCAAATTTGCAAAATTGCGTTTTAGTCCCCAGTTTCAAAAGTTGTCAAAAATAGTCCACAGTCAATAATTTCAAAAGTAAAGTCACCAAAGGTCCTTTTAAAATCAAAAGTTGTCAAATTTAGTCCTTTGGTGAAAAATATAAAAAGTTTGAGAAAATTACAAGTTTAGTCCTTCAACTTTGAAAATTGGCAAAAATGGCCCCTGGAAAATTGGAAAATGACAGATTTGGTCCTTGTACTTTTGGAACTTGTCATTTTCAGCCCTTGGAACAAGTTTGATGAATTGGCGATTTAGGTCCTCAATTTGAGAAATTACACAAATGGTCCTTGTGTTTTAAACCTTTGCAAACCAATTTGGACCATTGCACCCATTGGACCCCATCATTTCTAATTGGACCCCCTTTTATTATTAACCGGTCAAACAACCGGGTCAACACCCCACCTTTGGCGCCAACACCTTCTCCTCCCCACTTTCTCTGCAATCTCCTGCAACACTCAACCAAGCCATCACCTTATCTTCTTCCATGTCCCCCCTCCTCCACTACATCCAAAATCATTTAATCTTTCACCTTACCCACACTCAATCTCACACAACAGGTTAAAAACCTCTTTTCCCGCCAAAAACAATGAATGGCCAAAAATGACCTTAAGTGATCCAATGGCCAAAAACAGATGTGGGATGTGCTCAGACATGTGAGAGAAACAGATTGGAACTATAAAAAGGGAAGAATGAAGCTTGAAGAAGAGTAGCTAGTTTTTATTTTTTTTCCTTTAATGTCGTTTTTTTATTTAATGTCTTAATCTAGTTTAAAATCTGTAATTTTGTATTCCTATGATCCAAACTCGAGTTAATGTACCATTGTGATCATTTTAAAGATTAATTCAAGTTTTATTAAAGTTCTTATTTAAAGTTTCTTGTTTGGATTTTCAAATTCATGCTCTTATATTTAAGCTTTATATAGCTTTTTTTCTCACTCAATAAGTTTAATTAAGCTTATTTAAGCTTTTGACAAGCTTTGGAAAAGTTGAAGGCAATTTCACTTAAGGTCAACAAAAGTCAACGTTGGGCTCAAATTGGAATAGAAGGCGATTTGGGTGATGCGAGATGATGGATATGGGTTTAAATAGATTAGTGTAGTGGTTCTTTGGGTTTGTTATTGGTCTGCATACCACTTGTTCATGTGAGTATATATCTCATTTTTCAATTTTCATTTAGTTTGCATTTTGAGTTTGTATTTGTATTTGTGGTTAGATAAGGTTTAAGTCTGTTTAATTACTTGTATTTAGGTAATTTTAAGCTCGGTTTAATCATTAAAATTAGCTAGATTAAGTTAGCTCATTTAAATATGCAAACAAAAGTTTTAAGGTGTGTTTGGATTTTACATGTAAACTGTGCTAAAGGTGCATACATTGGTTAAAACACATTGGATCATGCTTGTGTTGTTCATTTGAGCTCATTTGAGTCATCAAGTTGTATGTGCAACTCACAAAGTCAAAATCTTCCTTGTCCCTTCCTTAACAGTTAAGCTGTTGAGGATTTTGGGATTCAAATCTCATCAAATGCTTATAACTAGATAATATAGCTTCCAACCTTAGTTTATCTTAATATAACATACAAGTCCTTTAAATCAGATGCAAACCTCAGATTAGTCAAACTTTTAGTTTTATATAAAAGTCAAAGTTAAAAAACTCGGTTTTGGCCAAGAATGATTTTCATTCACTCATTTCGAGTCAATATCCATGAAAATTGTAGTTTTAGAAAGTGCTCTGGTCTATTTTCTTATGTCCAATTTCTTACATTTTGTGAATTTTGTTTAAGCTTCAAAATTGCTTGTCAATAATGGTGCACAAATGCCCATGCTTGGCATCAATTGTTACTGCAGTGGCTTATCTGAGTTTTGCAAGGTGCACGCAGGTTTCATTTTGGCTCACCTAGGTCTGTAATTTAGTTTACAAGGTCTCACCTAGGTCTAGTGTAGGTTCCAAGTCTTTGTTTTAATTTTTAGCTTATTTGATTGCTTATTCTTGGTCTTAAAGTTGGCCCCCCTTCGCTCTTTAGCTTAAATCTCAAACTCATCAATCTGATCAAACTTGCAATCCAGTGGTTAGAACTTGTTGATTCTTGTTGCATTTGGTCATTTTTAGCTTATTGGTACTTCTGTCTAAGTTTGGTAGTCTTTGGATTCCATTTGCTTAATTAAGTGCTTATTTCAATAAGCACTTCCACTTCAGTTGCATAATCCTCCAAACAAGCCCCTGTTTTTCTAATTTTCCTAGCTTCTATATATTATTTTAGACTTTTCCTGAAATTTTCAGATTTTTCCAAGTTGAATTGCTATTTTTCTTAATTTAAATTAGTTTTTAAGCATTTTTAAATAGCTTTTAATACAAAAAATTAAGAAAAGGTTCAAAAAAATAATTTTTCAATTTTCTTAAGTTTAGATAAATATAAAAAGCCAAAAAGTATTTTTCCATATTTTTCTTAGTTAAATTTGTATTTTAAAAAATTTAATTAGTTTTAATAGTTTAAAATTCATAGAAAATAGAAAAATAATCGAAAAATTACAAAAATAGTTTTGAAAAGTCTATTTTGATATTTTAGACTTTTCTAAGTCTTAATTTTATTTTTCTAGCTTTATTTCCTAATTTCTTGTATTTTAGGTAATTATTAAATAGTTAAAAATAGTTTTTAATTAATAATAATTAGATAATTAGTTATAAAAATAATTTTCTTTTTCTAAAACTTTTCTTTTATCATTAGGATTGTAAAAATATCATTTTCATATTTTTAGGGTTAATATTGTATAAGTTTCACTTTTTATTTTGTACGTTTACGTAATTTTATTTAAGCGTAAGTTTTAGTTTTAAGTTTTAAACGTTCATCATTTTAAATATAGTGATAGCGTTTATTTAATAGTTTTTATCTTTTAACTTTCTTTAATTTGCATTTAAGCCGTTTTAATTTGTTGGCTTTTTCCGTAGTTATAATAATCTCAAATCTCCTTTTCGTTCAAATCTCTCGATCACTATCGTTTGATAATCCATTGCATAGCTCATTGGGACATAACGACCGGGAAACACTATACTCCTCGGATCTTCATTGAGTTCGTGCTCAAACTGTTTTAAGGTTCTTACGATTACGCCATTCACAAGTGGCGGGCTTGTGATTAACCTTGGTTTTTAACGCATCAAATTTTTGGCGCCATTGCCGGGGGTGTGGTGATTATCTTACGTCTAGCAGTTAGTGATTTGGATATTCACTCTTTGTCTATACCATCGTATGTGTTTATATTTTCTTTTAAAATCAAAAACCCAAAAGATTTTCGATCTTTGTTTTTACAAATGTTTTCAAAAATGCCAAAAATATTCATCTTTACCCTCCTACCCTTTTTGATTCTTTATCCCTTTACCCTCTATCCATTTGATTCTAACTTCTTCTATTCTCATGGAATCTCTAGGGGCAATTCAGGGACGAAGTTGAAAAACTTCAGACTGTGTCACAAATGTCTAGAATTCGTGTTATTCGTGATGATCCATTCATTCTGCATAGGGAAATGGATCGAGAAACCGGGGTGACAAAGGACCAAGTACTTCCTTCTGATAATGGGAGTACTAAATACGTCCAACCTACGGTTATCCAAAGTTCTAAATCCTCAATTGCTCCTAAACCGTCTAGAATTGATTCTAAACTTTCACGATTTACGGTTAAAAGCAAACATGCGAAATTGAGCGGTGACTAGCAAGAATGACTTGCCTAATCTTCACGTTTCTCAAGAACCGAACCGGAGACCATAACGAAGTGGTGGAAATTGCTAGCTCTCGAGCACACCACTTGTCCCACCTCTTGATTTTTCAAAATGTTCTTGAGTCTTGATAGTCATTCTAATCACCAAGTTGGTTTTGTTAATTCTTTGAATAAACCGATTCCTCTTCATAACTATCAAATGCAATCGTTTATTCCTTGTGTCGGTTTTGGTGAGCCTCTCTTTGGTTCACCCTGTCGTTGGTGTACATGTGTACAATGTGGTAATGATATTCATAACGGGAGTTGTTTGTTTTGTGGTTCAAGGAATTCATTTGATTATGATCCTTATCGAACTCATTTAACGACTCCTCAAACTTTTCAATTACCCACCACCCGACTTATCTTCATATGATCAACATTCTTGTTGTGAATTTTGTGGAGGTCCTCACCAAGGATTTGAGTGTCAATCCGGAACACGTTTGTCTATGAGCAGTTTTCGGTGATGCTCGAACTTTGGTTATAACCAAAATCCATATGATTCACATGTCGGACTCAGCAGTTTCTTGTTGTGAGTCTGTGGAGGTCCCATTTCACTCGATTGTCAAATAGGGAACCCAGTTCCTTGTAACAATCATGACTCTCACATATTTGAAAATTTCCAACCTCCACAAGACTATACGGTTCAAACTCCACAGAGCCGTTGTCTCAAAAATCTCCAGATTTTGAAACCGCAATGAAAACACTTGAGGATATGATTAGTAACTTTAAGAATCAAGTGAGTGGTGAAAAGACCATGGGAGAATTGCTTCAAGAGCGAGAGGCCCGCCAATCTAGGGAAGAATTATTAGTCCTAGAGCAAGCGGCTCTAAGGCGTTCCCAATTTCTTAAGGCGCTCTTTATGATGATGACGAGGAGAGTTTTATCCTTTTAGAGATAATATTTCTCAACTCCTCGGTCGGTTGATATCCCGGATTGAGATTTCATCTCAAACAAGCGCTATCACACCAAGCTCCCACTCACTCTCGAACATGGGGGCGAGCATCTTGACCTTGTTCACGAAAAGGAATCGGACGAATTCATAAAGTCTAGTGTTGAGAACCTTGTCCCGATCCGAGAGTCACGGGGAACTTCGATCGGATGTGTGATTCTCTTTCCCTCTTGAGTGTTCAAATGATCATTTGGAAACTTTCTCCGATTTTAGCGACGATTGTGCTTCCTTTGGAAACATCGAGTATGTTGAGGCATCACTTCCAAATCGATCTTGATCCCTTCTTGAGGAGTTCTCCGGTGAACTCACTCGCATCAATCCACTCTTTGATTTGAAGCCGATCCGGGAGGCGAAAGTCTCATTGATAATGATCGTTCACTCACTTCTTATCCCAACAATCCAATGAGAATGTTGATCACTTTGTTCCCGAAACATTCAAAGCTACTTTCACCAATCCTCTATTTGAATTCGACTCGAATTCACTTCAATTCTCGAGAATCCACTCTTTGATACTCGGTTGAGGATAGTGATGAGCCCACAATGGAACAAGAGTTCACAATTTCACTTCATGTGAATGATTCTCTTCATGAAGAGTTCTCCGGTGAACTCTCTCATGACATATCTCCTCCGGAACATGATCATTTCTATTTTGATCTTGAGGATGATATTAGCTCGGAGGAAGGTGTACTCTATCGTATGAGTTTGCTTATTGATGATACTACCTTCACCCTTCCTCCCGATATGTCTACATTTGAGGATGAAGAATGGATCTTGATTGTTATCAAAACCTTTCTTCCTTTCCTCAAATATCTTGTGATTTCTCTTCATCTTCACTCCTTCGGGAATGAAGACACTATCTTTGACCCGGCATTTTCATTTATCATTTTGAGCGGTTCTATGTATATCTCATCGGTGTGGAACTTTCACGTGCTTCAAATGTTTGTCCAAACATCTTGAATGAAAGTCCGATGGAGATTGTTTCTTCCACTTTGCTTCCCATGAACCAATGAATTGGGGCGAGTCAAGCTAGCGACTCGGTAATCAAAAACGATGGCTGAACATGGGTTTTCACCGTGTGTACCACCTAAGTGTGGGGTGATGCCCCACATGTTATATATATAAAAAAAAAAAAAAAAAAAAAAAAATCTTTCTAAATAATGGCCGTAGTATTTCCCTTTTCGTTCTTTGTTTCGGCATAACCATGGTACTTTGAATATTGAGGGCAATATTCATTTCTAAGTGTGGGGGATTCTCACGAATTTTATCATATATCTATACCATATATCCCCAATTCCCGTTTTGGCCAAAATTTTTTTTGAGTAAGTGTTTTACACTTTCTCATTTGGTTATCGATCCGCCATATACGTAAGACAAAAGGATTGGCTAATCCAGAGCAAACGGCTCTTGGTAAAGATATCTCAAATCCGTTTATATGGCTTGCAATTTGCCCAAAATTGTATGGTATTCACTCACCATATCCTAAAAAGTGAAGAGTTGGCTAGCCCATGAGTTTATGGCTTGTGGTAAAGGCGTGGAAAATCCATAATTGGTAATCGGCTCACCAAAGATAATATTGATAATTTATCTAAGAGTTGGCTAGTCCGGAAGGTGCGGCTTGGGTAAAGACAAAATCAAATCCGTTGAAAGGCGGTGGTTTGCTCAAAATCACATGGTTATCGGTGTACCATGGTTCTTACTTGAACTAAAACATTTGGCTACTCGAGTAATGGCTTTTGGTAAAGAGATTAAAATCCATTATGTTTTCTCAAATCATTGCTAGGGACTAGCAATATCTCGATGTGGGGATTGATGAGTGTGTAAATACTCATCATTTTGTACAATATAAGCGCAAAATCATCGAAAACACTCGAAACACATCAAAATGATCAAAATATCACAAATCGGTGTTTTATGTGTTTTAAATGCAAAATATCAAAATCGGATGAAAAACATATCAAATTTGCAAAATTGCGGTTTTAGTCCCCAGTTTCAAAAGTTGTCAAAATAGTCCACGAGTCAAAATTTCAAAGTAAAGTCACCAAAGGTCCTTTTAAAATCATAAGTTGTCAAATTTAGTCCTTTGGTGAAAAATATCAAAAGTTTGAGAAAATTACAAGTTTGGTCCTTGACTTTGAAATTTGGCAAAAATGGCCCTGAAAATTGGAAAATGATGATTTGGTCCTTATACTTTTGAAACTTGTCATTTTCAGTCCTTGGAACAACTTTGATGAATTGGCGGTTTAGGTCCTTGATTTTCGAAGTTACACAAATGGTCCTTGTGTTTTAAACCTTTAAACCAATTTGGACCTTGCACCCATTTGGACCCTGTCATTTCTAATTCTGGACCCTCCCTTTTATTATTAACCATTCAAACACTGGTCAACACCCCACCTTTTGGCGCCAACACCTTCTCCTCCCCCACTTTCTCTGCAATCTCCTGCAACACTCAACCAAGCCATCACCTTATCTTCTTCCATGTCCCCCCTCCTCCACTACATCCAAAATCATTAATCTTTCACCTTACCCACACTCAATCTCACACAACATGTTAAAAACCTCTTTTCCCGCCAAAAACAATGAATGGCCAAAAATGACCTTAAGTGATCCAATGGCTAACAGGATGTGGGATGTGCTCGGACATGAGAGAGAAAGCAGTTGGAACTATAAAAGGAAGAAGAAAGAAGGAAGAAGAGTAGCTAGTTTTATTTTTTTTTTTAATGTCGTTTTTTTTAATTTAATGTCTTAGTTTAGTTTAAAATCGTAATTTCGTATTCCTATGTATCAAACTCAAGTTAATGTACCATTGTAATCTGTTTTAAGTATTAATTCAAGTTTTATTAAAGTTCTTATTTAAAGTTTCTTGTTTGGATTTTCAAATTCATGCTCTTATATTTAAAGCTTTATATAGCTTAATTTCTCACTCAAACAAGTTTATTTAAGCTTATTTAAGCTTTTGATAAGCTTTGGAAGCAGTTTCAAGGCCTTTTCACTTAAGGTCAACAAAAGTCAACTTTGGGCTCAAATTGGAATGGAAGGCGATTTGGGTGATGCGAGATGATGGATATGGGTTTAAATAGATTAGTGTAGTGGTTCTTTGGGTTTGGTATTTGGTGCACAATTTGTGACACATGTGAGTATATATCATTTTCAATTTTATTTAGTTCATATTTTGTTTGTATTTGTATTTGTGGTTAGATAAGGTTTAAGTCTGTTTAATTACTTGTATTTAGGTAATTTTAAGCTAGTTTGATCATTAAAATTAGCTAGTTTAGAGTTAGCTCATTTTAATATGCAAACAAAAGTTTTAAGGTGTGTTTGGATTTTACATGTAAAGCGTGCTAAAGGTCGATACATTGGTTAAAACTTGCTTGGATCATGCTTGTGTAGCTTCATTTGAGCTCATTCTAGTCATCAAGTTGTATGTTAACTCACAAAAGTCAAAATCTTCCTTGTCCTTTGTTCTTATGTTCTTAGCTGTTGTGGATTTTGGGATTCAAATCTCATCAAATGTTTATAACTAGATAGATATAGCTTGAATCAACCTTAGTTTATCTTAATATATCATACAAGTCCTTTAAATCTAGATGCAAACCTCAGATTAGTCAAACTTTTAGTTTTATATAAAAGTCAAAAGTTAAAAAACTCGGTTTTGGCCAAGCTAGAGTGATTTTCATTCACTCATTTCGAGTCAATATCCATGAAACTTGTAGTTTTAGAAAGTGCTCTTGGTCTATTTTCTTATGTCCAATTTCTTACATTTTGTGAATTTTGTTTAAGCTTCAAAATTGCTTGTCAATAATGGTGCCAAATGCCTGTGCGAGGGACTGTTGCTGCTGCAGGGGTTATCAGAGTTTTGCAAGGTTGCACAGGTTTCATTTTGGCTCACCTAGGTCTGTAATTTAGTTTACAAGGTCTCACCCAGGTCTAGTGTAGGTTCCAAGTCTTTGTTTTTAATTTTAGCTTATTTGATTGCTTATTCTTGGTCTTAAAGTTGGCCCCGAATCGCTCTTTAGCTTAAATCTCAAACTCATCAAATCTTTGCAACTTGCAATCCAGTGGTTAGAACTTGTTGATTCTTGTTGCATTTGGTTATTTTAGCTTATTGGTACTTCATCTTTGTTTGGTAGTCTTTGGATTCCATTTGCTTATTTAAGTGCTTATTTCAATAAGCACTTGGTCATCAGATTTCATAATCCTCCAAACAAGCCCCTGTTTTCTAATTTTCCTAGCTTCCTATATATTATTTTAGACTTTTCTGAAATTTTCAGATTTTTCCAAGTTGAATTGCTATTTTCTTAATTTAAATTAGTTTTAAGCATTTTTAATAGCTTTTAATACAAAAATTAAGAAAAGGTTCAAAAAATAATTTTCAATTTTATTAAGTTTAGATAAATATAAAAGGCAAAAAGTATTTTCCATATTTTCTTAGTTAAATTTGTATTTTTAAAAATTTTAATTAGTTTTTAATAGTTTAAAATTCCTAGAAAATAGAAAATAATCGAAAAAATACAAAAATAGTTTTGAAAAGTCTATTTTGATATTTTAGACTTTTCTAAGTCTTAATTTTATTTTTCTAGCTTTATTTCCTAATTTCTTATATTTTAGGTAATTATTTAATAGTTAAAAATAGTTTTTAATTAATAATAATTAGATAATTAGTTATAAAAATAATTTTCTTTTTCTAAAACTTTTCTTTTATCATTAGGATTGTAAAAATATCATTTTCATATTTTTAGGATTAATATTGTGTAAGTCTCACTTTTTATTTTGTACGTTTACGTAATTTTTATTTAAACGTAAGTTTTAAGTTTTAAGTTTTAAACGTTCATCAATTTTAAAAATAGTGATAGCGTTTATTTAATAGATTTTATCTTTTTAATTTCTTTAATTTGCATTTAAGCCGTTTTAATTTGTTGGCTTTTTCCCTTAGTTATAATAATCTCAAATCCCTTTTCCGTTCAAATCTCCGATCACTATCGTTTGATAATCCATTGCATAGCTCATTTGGGACATAACGACCGGGAAACACTATACTCCTCGGATCTTCATTGAGTTCGTGCTCAAACTGTTTTAAGTTCTTACGGTGCGCCATTCACAAGTGGCGGGCTTGTGTGATTAACGCATCGATGATGATGTTGGTAAATAACTAAATATTACTACTAGCCATGTAACATCTAGACTTTAAGGGGTGTTTGTTTTGATTTTATATAACCAACTTGTAACTTATTTAATTTTGAACTTATTTTTCACAAACTCAATTTTTGTAGCTTATTTTAAACTACCCGACTTATATATTTGAAACAATCCGATTTATACATGTTTATTATGTCACATTAAATTATATAAGCCGAAAAGTTAAAGTTTAAGCGAAACATTAAGGTTTATCTATCTATACTATCTAATATACCAAAATCTTGTACCACTCCTTAAAGCACAACATTAAATTTTATTATTAAAAACACTTCCATATTTAGCACAAATGTACAACACCCAAATGCATCATTTGAAAATACTAATCACGTGCGACAACAAGTGAGGTTCTAAAACTTATTTAGTACGCTCCACCTTCATATTTGGAAACTCATTAAAATTTTCCCAATCGGTTACAATACTCCAAATTTCGGATCCATATCAAAGTCAAATCACCGATTAAAAAAACACATAATTGATTCAACCGTTTCAAAATCACCATGGATGATCTTGAAATCCACCCAATAATATCGGTAAGTTTTAATTGTATTGAATCAATTTGGTTTATATTATTACTCATTTTTATGTTTATGATGTAAACCGGAATGTCGACCTTCGGTAATGATTTTCATATATTATGTTAATTTATTTTTATGTTATGATGAAAAAATTTAGTAATGGTAGACATAATTTGTTATTTTTTATATGAGTTTCGATTGGGAACCATTTTGATAATCATGTTCTTCTTATGGCTTTTTGTTTTGTTTATTTTGTAGGTTGAAAGATGAAGGTTTTTCTAGGAACTCGCTTTGAGATTGATGTTGAACCACAAGACATGTTTCGTGTTTGCTTCTATTTTATACTATTTTATGTTTAATTGAACATGACTTATGGGTTTTGTATTATTTCATCTCATGTTAATCTTTAAAAGTTTTCTCCTTGGTTTAAGTGATGCTATCAATTGATGCTCAAAAATATCATTATTTAGATCTACTCTCAATAATCCATCTATTTGCTATGTATCGATAATCAATTAATGATTTTTCTTTCTAAATAATTTTTAGCACATTGGGAAATTTTGTTCAATGGTGGAGAAGGCAAGACCAAGCAAATCGCGTGCGGTGACGAGCCGAGCGTTCGGTTAATTAAAAAGCAGAAAAAAGTAATACCCACAGCCAACACCACCAAAGTAAGTTCTTTTTATTCATAACATATCATTATTATATTGTTTTTGTAGTAGGGCTTAATTATAATCTCATGAATTTACATAAACAGGTTGTGACCAAAACTTTGTTAGATGATTCACGTAATGGTTTTGAGAAAGGAAATTTTGTTTGTTCACCGTTGTCACTTGATAATCAATTAAGCAGATTTTTAGCACACGCCAAGTGTTTGATGAAATGCCCCATTCACAAAATGTTTTTATTGAGTTTCCTAAAACATGTTTAGTTGATTTTTTGAATTTTGAGGAATAATTTTAACATATGGAATTTCTTTATAGCGCACAAGGTGTTCTATGAAATTAAACAAGAGAACTTGCTTATAGGCCATTACTTCGATACATATTTGGTAATTTTTCTTACGGTGACGACCTAAATATGTTAGAATTATAAACTGAGAAAGAAACCGATGAGGGCAGGTTGGGTAATGGGTTAATCTGAGTATATTTTTGCACGGGTGAAAGAAATTACTAGCTATTTCGAGTCAAATTTGTGTCTTTTTAGTTGGTTATTTCGAGTCAAATCTGTTGACCTTGGGTCAGTTTTAGATGCAAATTTGTGTCTTTTTAGTTGGCTATTTCTGAGATGGTCTCACAAGGTGTTAAGCCAAATACAGTTAAATATAGTACTCTTATTGATGCATATGGGAAAGCAAAAAGGTAACCTTTTACAATCCTTTTTGGCAGGGTGTTTGGATATACGTTTATATATCTTATGTGATATTGAATAATGAGAGTTAGTCATATAGAGTTGTAATGATTTGGGTGTAGAATAGAGTGTCGGGTGCGCTTGTGCTGTAAGGACCATGAATTCAACATTAAGAGCGTTTGGTGGCAGCGGGCAAATAGAAGCTAACGGGTCAAATAGGTCAAATGGGTCGAAAGTTGCTTTAGTGCATGCTAGTATAAAACCTACTAATTTGTTTGATTAAGAGAAGTTAGATTATTATTATATATTACTTTTTGTATAATCACAGTTTACACAAATTATAATGTTTGAAATGGACAAAAAATGTTACAAGGTCAGCTCAACCTGGCGTTACCCTTTTGGACCCGATACGCAACCCGGCAATTTTGCCACGTCTACAATATATTCTGTGTTCCAAGGAAGTCTATTGGTTTTGTATGTAATACTGAAGTTTTTTGTACTTTTATAGGAACAAATATTTGTTGATTCGCATACTTCAATTCGAGTCCGCGTGCAAGGGCGTTTATTAGATCATCAATATGTTCATTGGGTTATCAACTAGGGCGATACATGTCCGCTTGGTTAGAGGCTCCTACACATCACGATGTGTGGCCTCAAATATGACTATCAAGTTGAAAAGCCCATCTTTGTACTTCTTATTGGTCGTGAGAATCATGTGTTTCATTAGCACGAAGCTTGTCTTACTTGGATCATGATTGTTATTTTGCGAGAAGAGCAAGACCATCAAGATTCGAGCCAGCGTGGTCATGGGCGTTTATTAGATCATCAAAATCATATATACACGATGCATGGCGTTTATTACATTATTAGGTACAAGCATTGTACTCTATACTATCATTAACTTATTACTTACTATTCCTTTCAAATACATGATTCAAGTTGTTTGCTTTCGTTTTTTGGTTCTTATTTTGTTTGATATTCTTGATTTTATTAGGATGTTAGCTTTTAATTTTATTAGTGATTGGATTATGTATTTGTATGTGTGGTAGATTTAATAAATTTCCATCCGTTTTTCGTGGCACATGTAGTTCTTTTAGCGATGGATATTATTATAATGTACTCTCCTATGTTAGGTAAAATGACTCATTTACTCTTATGATATCAATTTATATCAATTAGTTAATTTCTTTTGTTATATTTTTATGTTATGTTATTATTTATGAATCAATATGAAGAATTTTATAGATCTCTCGAATAATCGGAAATTTAATTGCGTTTTGCCTTCCTATTATTTACAATTCATGATAAAAAAAAAAAAAAAAAAAAAAAAAAAAAAATATTGATATACATGTTCGGTATGATACTTGAGGTGTACCATAGTTTGACTTTTTAAAACAAAAATTAGTATTGGTCATTTAGGATTTTCACATGTGTATGTTGTTTTCTAAATTTTTGTAGAAGTGAGAACATTTCATGTTGGTGGTGCAACGGTGTGGCGATTCATATGGACCCCACCATATGTCTCATCATGGATACGGTTCTCATGGTTATGGATGCCACAACCATCATCATCACCATGGTAAACTTAAGCACTAAACCTCAAGGTTTGTTTCTTTTGTATAATTCTTTTCACGATACACATTTGTAAATAGATATCTTTCATGGAAAAAGAAAAGCCTGAGATGGAAACGAAAGAAATGGAGGTAACAATTTCGCATTTTGCATTGACATGCTTGAATAATTACGGTGAGCATTCTTTTCCTTAAAATTGTGCTAATTGATGACTTATATAGCAGAAATGTGGTGTAATGATTGGTGACTACGGGTTGTGCCTTTGCGGTTAATAATGGTTTCCCAGGTTATGCTTCTATATTTTGCACATCCTTAAAGCTTTTAAATGAATTAATGCTACTTTTGAGTTTGTAAAATACTGAATTTGATTTATAAATGAATTAATGCTACTTTTGAGTTTGCAGCACCGTAAAGCTTTAACTGAACGGGTCAACATTGGAGTAAACTAATTTAGAGGTTTAGAGGTTTCACGTAACATTGGACTTTGGCGACCTTGACCCGATTAGCCAATTTAGTTTTCCGTTTTTTTTTTTTTTTTTTTTTTTTTTTTTTACTTTTGATCGGTTAGAGATGAATGATCAAGGAAACCGAACCAAAATATATAACCTAATTTTTGCATAGAAGGAAAATTTTAGTTCATCTGGAGCTTAGTACTTTACGTGTGTGTTATTGCTTATTGAAAAGCTGCAATAAAGATTAGTCTATTATCTAGACCAAATGGGCACGGTGGGCTAACGGAAAGAGGATGGGTTCCAAGTCAAATCGGAGTTTGGGTTGATTCTTTGAGCCGTGGACTAATTAACTAGGGGGATATGTTCACAGGTGGGGTCATTTCGGGTTGCACATGTATTTATCTTCTTAAACATTAGAGTGCTTAATTGAATGATGTCTATAACAAGTAATATAAACTTACCTTTGTGTTCACTTGAATTTTGTGGACTACATATTTAGCTTATCAATATATTTTGTTGTGCAACAAGACTGCTGGATCTAGATTAAATGCGGAGAGCCTTGAACAACAACTGGGTATTGGTGACCAAGAATGTCGATGAGTCTACAACAATTAAAAAACACGAGCAATAGCATTTGTTTCAAACGTGGTTTATGGGCAATGCTACTTGCGGATGTAACTTCAATCCAAAAGGTTTTGATGATCTTGATCAAGTGTTTACGTATTTCGTTGTCTCGTGCTTACACACCAATGACTACTTTCATTTTCGTTACTTTATAATTTTAATTCTTTTGAGCGTGTTGTTACAGATACTAATGAAAAGTCGAAAATGTTCCTATTTCCCAACATGCCAATAACGAGATGCGTCGATCGACTCCTCGAGGTAAGTATCTTGATGTTTTTATGTTCTTTGGTTCTTGTACATAGGATACGGTTGATGCTTTAGGTTATAATAAAGGCGATCTTTGTTATAGGTGTCAATGAGCGACGGATAAAGGTACCACCATTACGCGAGAATAATAACCGTAGGCGACACATGCGCCAAGGTGAGTTAAGTTTTTAGCAAAGAACCAAAACTAGGGATCTTGAAAATGCATCTTTCTAGATTATGTAATCGGTTTTAATAACCTACTTAGGAAGCGGTTTGGGGTTCTTGATTGAATTTTGTGTTTATTACGTTTGATAGTATAATATATTAGTAAGAACAAATCAAGTATCACTTAAAAGCTTAACCTTTTGCACAAATTATTTAAGTCTTACTTGCTTCAATCTGTACAAATTATGAAGAGAATAATAGGTGGCTTGGTGAGTGCAAATTTTTATTTCTTTTTGTTTTCGAAATAGTAACACAAAGCCTCCGATTTTCACAAGTTTGACATCATTTATAGTGATTCTTTTGGCTTACACTCTTCTTTTCTATTACCTTATTGCGGCCGTAAACCACCCCGACGACGCATCGTCTTATGGAGCGGATCGGGTTTGTCAAGCTTGGCGTAACGATAACTTCTTGCACATGTGGATTTTAGTCTTGAACACTTTTGCTTTTGGCAAGCGGGCCTCACTTTAATGCTTCCATCCACTTACATCATTTTTTAGATTTTTTTTTTTTTGAATTTTTAATACATTTGATGGTTAAGAATGTAAAGTACTTTTAGCATAAGCCTCTGTTTTTGAAATAGTAACACAAAGGCCTTTTGTTTTCATAAGTTTTGACATGAGTTGACATCATTTATAGTGATTCTTTTGGCTTACACTCTTCTTTTCTATTACCTTATTGCGACCAGTAAACCACCACGACGACGCATCGTCTCTCAGGAATGGATCAGGTTTGTCAAGCTTCACGTAACGATAGCTTCACGTAACGATAACTTCACGTAACGATAACTTCTTGCACAAGCTTCACGTAAAGTGCAATTTAAATGCATACTTCCCAACACATATTATTAGAAAGAAAAATACTCAAAGTTTATAGTTTTTTAAAATAAACTTTGGGATAGAACCAAGCAAAGGTGGTCCAAGACACGTAACTTTTCACTTTTCATATATATACTCATCGCCACATGAGTCAGTGAGTTACTAAGTTTGATAGTCTTATATATCGAATTAGATTTTGACCCTCTGTGGATACAAAGAAGACATCAAGAAGAAAGTTCTTACAATGATTGATAAATTTGCTGAATGTGGGTTACGATTTTTGGATGTTGTAAAACAGGTCTGCATAAATATATTAATGATTTTTTATGACTTACCAGTTATGTTTGATCATGATTGATAGCTCCCCATCTTTGTTTCTATGTGATGATTTTGTAGGAAGTGCTTGAAAAATCAAAAGATAATGCTGGTGGTCCATGGCAGTTTCTTTGATTGTGGTCCTTATTTGACCCGCCAAGACATGACAGTGCTGAGACCATTCACAGTGCTCTAAATCGTGGTGTAAACATCAAGATGATTGCTGGTAATCATCATATCTACTGATTATTATGGAAAAATCATTTTGTTTTTCATTTTCAGTGGTATCTAAATCAGCTCTTTATAGGTGATCAACTTGCCATTGCTAAGGAGATCAGTAGGCAGATTGCAGCACTCCCTATTGAAGAGTTGATACATAAGGCTGATTTATTTGCAGGGGTCTTCCCAAGTTGGTTTTTCATGAATAATGATGTTCTTATTAACAATATTACATTTTGATGCTTGATTCATATTAAAATGTTGTTTGTCATGAATAATTTGTCTCTTTGACAGGTTTTTACAAAGGATGAAAAGAGTATATGGTGACTTTGACCATGAAAGGACACATGTAAAGGAAATTTAGTCCTGTTTATATAGCATGAGAATAATGGGTAAGTAAATCATATATACCCCCTATTCATAACACTATTTAAAGAGTAAACTGATTTAGATTACATATTCCGACTACTATATATAAATGAGGTTTTCGGGATTGTTCACTTGACATTACATATATTATCTTCGTAGATTAAGAATTTCAATTAGGTTGGTTAAGCGGTGTTAAAGTTTTTAATGGTTATATTTGATCAAATTGGTTTATGGGTTAGACGAAGCGAAAAAGGTTAGATGTTTGTAGGAGTTTATCGATTCATTTATTTTGTTTCTTTTTTGTTTAAAGATAAGATATGATGACATGGAAACGAGAGTAAACATCTAGAATATCGCTCAAGTAAAATAATAGTCTTTACAGTTAAGTTAAATCACCGATTTCATGTATCTTTGTTATCTTTTTTGTGTCTAAAGCAATTTGATGTTTAGTTAATTTGATAGCTTCTGCTTAAGTCTTAATTGAGATATGGCCGCACACATATTGAAAACTTGGCAATGCCACTTCTTTTGCATTTGCATTTGTGCTACTATAATTTGCCACCTTGGTTCAAGAAGGTCTTCCATTGGTTTCCTCCAACCATCATTCGAGATAGCATTAAGGCAATATTAAAAATCAATATATATGGCTTATGATATTTTATATTAGTGGTCCATTTACATGTAAAACTCCCAACAATTTGACTTGCATAATGCTTGGTTATCCATAAAATATTTTTAAAAGTATTTTAAAATTAGTTCATGAGTCAACCCAACCCATACTACAAGGTAATCTGTTTTGACCCATTTCACGATTTTGAATATTGGCTACTGCTAATAAAACATGTCGTGCATTATAGCACTTTAGGCCATACACAAATGACTTACAAGTAATTTGAATAACCCAAAAGCTCTCGAATTACAATTATACGTTCCGGGCTTTTTCTACATAAGGCTTTTATGATTTACACAAATGGCATTGCAATTATACGTTCCGGGCTTTTCTGCTCCCGAATTAATGGATTGGTAAGTTATTATTTCAAGTAACTTGATTTGTATGTTATTTAATTTTCCCCTTGACGCGAGTAGACTAAAATCTTATTTTCTTTAACGATAATTTAGGACATGAGCTACTGCAACTATATTGATAATATGTAACTCAATATCTAAAGTGTTATGTGCAAGTAATTATCAATATTTTGTTTTATAACTGCAGGTAATATAGATAGAATGGAGCCGAATATATACAAAACTATGGCTTCAATGACATTGGCACATTTCTTAAACCTGTTTACCTGTCTTAATAAGTACTAAACATTTATATAGGCACTTTTTGTATCGGGTGAGCTTTTTGATTGGGTTTGGTTAAACTCAGGTATGATTATAAGTCTATTATGATCTTATCACATGGGTATTGTTTGATAGTTTAAAAAGCTCTAATCGTTATTGGTTTAAAGTAGTTCTATCACATGGGTATTGTTTCGTGGTGTTGTTTATTTTTGAATTTGTATTCTTAACATTAGTTATTAAGATGAGTGATTGGAATATTATGACTATATAAGTATATCGAACTGATTTTTATATCCGGATTTGATGTTTAACATGGACCATATAGTAGATTCAGTCCTGCTCATAAAAAACAATCATCTAAAAATAACAATTTATCTAAAAATGTCAAATAAAAAGTTTAATATGGACCATAAAAGAAGTAGATCCATCCTAACTCATAAAAAACAATCATCGAAAAATAACAATTCACCTAAAAATGCCAAATAAAATTTTAATATAGACCTTATAGGAAGTAGATTCATCATGCTCATAAAAAACAATCATCTAAAATATAACAATTCATCTAAAAAATGCTAAATAAAAAGTTTAATATGGACCATATAGAAGTACATCAAGTTCTGCTCGTTAAAAACAATCATCTAAAAAATAACAATTCATCTAAAAATGTCAAATAAAAAGCAATATGTACCATATAGGAAGTAGTTTGGTCTTCATATAAAAACAATCATCTAAAAATAACAATTCATCTAAAAATGCCAAATAAAAAGTTTAATATGGACCTTATATAAGTAGATCCAGTTCTGCTCATAAAAACAATCATCTAAAAATAACAATTCATCTAAAAAATGTCGAATAAAAGTTTAATATGGATATATAAAGTGAATCTGATCCTGCTTCGTAAAAAAGAATCATCTAAAAAATAACAATCATCTAAAAATGTCAAATAAAAGTTTAATAAATCCAGGTTCTTCTCATAAAAACAATCACCTAAAAATAACAATTCATCTAAAAATGCAAAATAAAAGTTTATTATGGACCATATAGGAAGTAAATCAGGTTCGCTCATAAAAACAATCATCTAAAAAATAACAATTCATCTAAAAATGCCAAATAAAAGTTTAATATTGACCATATAGGAAGTAGATCCAGGTTCGCTGTATAAAAACAATCATCTAAAAATAACAATTCACCTAAAAATGCCCAATAAAAGTTTAATATTAATTATATAGAAATAGATCAGGTCATATTTCATAAAAAAGAATCATCTAAAAATAACAATCATCTAAAAATGCCAAATAAAAGTTTAATATGGACCTTATAGGAAGTAGATCAGGTCTTGCTTATAAAAACAATAATCTAAAAATAACAATTCATATAAAAATGCCAAATAAAAGTTTAATATGGACCCTATAGGAAGTAGATCAGGTTCGCTTATCAAAAACAATCATATAAAAATAACAATTCATATAAAAATGCAAAATAAAAAGTTTAATATGGATCACATATGAAGTAGATCCAGGTCATAACATAAAAACAATCTTACAAAAATAAAAATTCATCTAAAAATGCCAAATAAAAAGTTTAATATAGACCTTATATGAAGTATATCCAGTCCTGCTTATAAAAAAATATCATCTAAAATATAACAATTCATCTAAAAAATGCTAAAAAAAAAAGTATAATATGAACCATATAGGAAGTAGATTCAGTTTTGAGTATCAAAAAACAATCATATAAAAAATAACAATTCATCTTAAATATGCCAAATAAAAAGTTTAATATAGACCATATAGGAAGTAGATCCAGTCCTGCTCATAAAAAATAATCATCTAAAAAATAACAAGTTATCTAAAAATGCCAAATAAAAGTTTAATGTGACAATATATGAAGTACATCCAGGTCCTACTAATAAAATAACAATCATCTAAAAATAACAATTCACCTAAAAATGTCAAATAAAAAGTTTAATATGGACCATAAAGAAAGTAGATCCAATCCTACTCATAAAAATAATCATCTAAAAATAACAATTCATCTAAAAATGCCAAATAAAAGTTTAATATGGATAGTATAGAAGTAGATCAGGTCCTGCTCATAAAAACAATCATCTAAAAATAACAATTTATCAAAAATGCAAAATAAAAGTTTAATATAGACCATATAGGAGTAGATCCAGGTCGTCTATATAAAAACAATTATCTAAAAATAACAATTATCTAAAAATGTCAAATAAAAGTTTAATATGAACCATATACGTGATGTAGATCCAGGTCTACTCATAAAAAGAATCATCTAAAAATAACAAATCATCTAAAAATTGACAAATAAAAATTTAATATTAACCATATAGAAAGTAGATCAGGTCCATTGTTAAAAACAATCATTTAAAATAACAATTCATCTAAAAAATACAAAATAAAAAAGTTTAATATGGACCATATAGGAAGTAGATACAATCCTACTTATAAAAAATAATCATCTAAAAAATAACAATTCATCTAAAAAATGCCAAATAAAAAATTTAATATGGACAATATAGAAAGTAGATCCAGTCCTATTCATAAAAAACAATCATCTAAAAATAAAAATTCATCTAAAAAATGCCAAATAAAAAATTTAATATGAACCATATATGAAGTAGATTCAGTCCTACTTATCAAAAAAATCATTTAAAAAATAACAATTCATCTAAAAAGTGCTAAATAAAAAATTTAATATGTACCATATATGATGTAGATCCAGTCATACTCTTCAAAAACAATCATCTAAAAAATAAGAAATCATCTAAAAAATGCCAAATAAAAAGTTTAATATGAACCATATAAAAGCAGATCCAATCCTACTTATCAAAAACAATTATCTAAAAATTAACAATTTATCTAAAAAATGCCAAATAAAAAGTTTAATATGGACCATATAAGAAGCATATACAGTCTTGTTCATAAAAAACTATCATCTAAAAAATAACAAATAATCTAAAAAATGCCAAATAAAAAATTTAATATGAACCATATAGAAAGTAGATCCAGTCTTCCTCATAAAAAACAATCATATAAAAAATAACAATTCATCTAAAAGATGCTAAATAAAAAGTTTAATATGAATATATAGAAAGTTTGTCCGGTCATGCTCATTAAAAATAATTATCTAAAAATTCTGATTCATCTAAAAATGCCAAATAAAAATTTAATATGAATTATATAGAAGTAAATCAGGTCCTCTCATAAAAAATAATCGTCTAAAAATAACAATTCATCTATAAAATGCCAAAAAAGTTTAATATGGACCATATAGGAGTAAATCCAGGTCATAACTTATAAAAACAATCATCTTAAAATAAAAATTCATTTAAAAATGCCAAATAAAAGTTTAATATGCACCGAGTATAGGAAGTAGATCAGGTTCTGCTAATCAAAAACAATCATCTAAAAATAACAATTCATCTAAAAAGCCAAATAAAAGTTTAATATGAACCATATAGGAAGTAGATCTGATCCTACTCTTAAAAACAATCATCTAAAAATAACAATTCATATAAAAATGCCAAATAAAAAGTTTAATATGGATCATATAGGAAGTATATCCAGGTCATAACGCTTATTAAAAATAATCATTTAAAAATAACAATTCATCTAAAAATGAAAATAAAAGTTTAATATGGATTATATAAAGTATATCCAGGTCCGCTTATTAAAAATAATCATATAAAAATAACAATTTATCTAAAAATGCCAAATAAAAATTTAATATGGATCATATAGGAAGTAGATCAAATCGTCTTCTATAAAAACAATCATCTAAAAATGTCAAATAAAAATTTAATATGGATTATATAGGAAGTAGATACAGTCCTACTCATAAAAAACAATCATCTAAAAATAACAATTCATCTAAAAATGTCAAATAAAAGTTTAATATAGACTATATAGGAGTAGATCCAGGTCATAACATAAAAAGAATCATCTAAAAAGTAACAATTCATCTAAAAATGCCAAATAAAAATTTAATATGAACCATATAGGAGTAAATCTGATCCTCCTCATAAAAAACAATCATCTAAAAATAACATTCATCTAAAAATGCTAAATAAAAGTTTAATATGACCATATAGGAAGTATATACAATCCCGCTCATTAAAATATAATAATTCATCTAAAAATGCCAAATAAAAATTTAATATAAATATATAGGAATTAGATCCAGGTCCTCTCATAAAAACAATCATCTAAAAAATAAAATTCATCTAAAAATGCCAAATAAAAGTTTAATATGACCATATATGAAGTGGATTCATCACGCTTATAAAAACAATCATCTAAACAAGAGCTAAGGACAATCACTTTCGAAAGTTGGTTTATACCTACCACGTCCTGCTTTCACACACGACAATTATGTGTGCTTTTCACGCGTAAAAGCAAAAGGGTTTGAAGGTTGTTATTTCGATCCGATAGTAATTTATTGAAGACTACTACAAATGTAGTCTATAAAGAGGTTCTTCACGGCTTTGATCGCTTATCAGCAGCGGTATGTTCGGATATTCACTTAATGTGATACAATTTGTTTTTTACATGTTTATTGTAATTCACACAAATGTTTTACTTATGATTTCATATTAATAAATAATGATTTACTATTTGTTTTCTTTCATTATTTTTCTTATTTTGTTTACATACTAATTTTTCATCTTTTTGTAACATCTTTTTTCATCTTATTACTTTTATTATCATCTCATTTATTTATTTTTTAAAAATAACCCGGTGTCAACAGATCTTATAAGCTAAGATTACATATAATGAAAAAATGGTCAAACTTTGGAAAGTGAAAAGTTGAAAGTCGAGGTGAGAGAAATGTATTGTGTAATTAATACTCTTATTAAAACACCCCATTCTTAAAAGATAATAATTTATTCACATCAGACAACAAATTAAAAGATATCTACCAAATTAAAACAACAAATTAAAACATCTTTTACTAAAAAGTACAATAAAAATTTCACAATGTACAATTAAAAAAAGCTACAATATAATTCTAAATATAAAATAGACAAAATTACACGATCGATCCCATGGTTTGCTTCGTATTGCAGTTTGGTCCCTAAGTCATTTTAATTACCCCACAGATACCTATTTTTGAAACGTTGACTCTTTTAGTCCCTAATTTGGATGGCCGTTAGTGCGATCCGTTAAGTGTTTTGCTCATTAGTCCTTCGTTAATAAATTTTGCACCGTTAGTCCTTATTTTTAAAATATAGTTTCATGCTTAGTCCTCCGTTAATAATAGTTATCGCCCGATTTTTACATTATTGTCCGCTTTCGTTCGCTTTTCATCCGCTTCCCCTTTTTACGGTTTCGTCCGTTTTACGTTTTTGTCCGTTTCGTTCGTTTTTATCCGTTTCCGCTTTGTTTACGTTTTCCGTCAGTTTCTTTCGTTTTTTTATAGTTTTGTCCGCTTTTCTTACGCTTTTATCGGTTTCATCCGCTTTTGTTCGCTTTTCTAACATTTTCTTACATTTTGTCCATTTTCTTACGTTTTGTCTGTTTCTTTCGTTTTGCCGTTTTCTTCCGTTTTGTCCATTGTTCTTACGTTTTGACCGTTTTTAAGACGTTTTATCGGTTTCATCCGTTTTGTCCGTTTTTCTTACATTTTGTCCGCTTTTATTTCGCTTTGGTACAATTTCAACATATTGAAACTTTTTCAAAAAGAAAACAATTTGGAAAAAATTTCCAAAAAATTGGAAAAAATATTTCGAAAAAAAATTGAAAAATTTCAAATTGCAAAAAAATTTGAATAAAAATTTCAAAAAATTTTCAAATTCTTTTTGAAATTTTTATTCAATTTTTTTGAAATTTGAATTTTTTATTTTTTTCAATTTTTTTTCGAAATAATTTTTTCTAATTTTTTGGAATTTTTTTACAATATGTCCAAATTTCGAAAAATATTGAAAAAAGTTTTGAAACAAAAAAGTATTTCGACATATTGAAAATTTTGAAAATAAAATTTTCAAATTTTTTAAGATTTTTTTAAAATAAATATTTGAAATATATTTTTTATTTAAATTTTTTTTGAAATTTTTAATCAATTTTTTTTGAAATTTGAATTTTTTTAATTTTTTTCAATTTTTTCCGGAAATATTTTTTTCCAATTTTTTTTTTGAATTTTTTTTCCAAATTTTTTTCTTTTGGAAAATTTTCAATATGTTGAAATAGTACAAAAGCGAAAGAAAACGGACAAAACGGATGAAAACCGATAAAAACGTATTTAAAACGGCAAAACGTAAGAACAACTGGACAAAACGGATGAAAGCGGGCAAAACGAAATAAAACATACAAAAAGTAAGAAAACTGATAAAATTGAAGAAAATGTTAGAAAACGATAAAAACGGATGGAAACCGATAAAACGTAAGAAAAGCGGACAAAAGTATAAAAACGAAAGAAACGGAAGAAAACGTAAAAACGGGTAAACGGATAAAAAGGAACGAAACTGACAAAACGTAAAAATCGGGCAATAACTATTATTAACGGATGACTAACTGAAAAACTATATTTTAAAAATAAGGACTAACGGTGCAAAATTTATTAACGAAGGACTAACAAAAGAAAATACTTAACGGATCGCACTAACGGCCATCCAAAATAGGGACTAAAAGAGTGCAACATTTCAAAATAGTATCGTGGAATAATTAAAATGACTTAGTGACCAAACTTGCAATACGAGCAAACCACAGGGACCAACCGTGTAATTTTGTCTAAAATAAATAAACACACTAAGAGCATGGGGTATGGTGGCTTAGTCACACATCTTCACTTGGGTCCCACATGTGTCACATCGCTTCAACAAACCCACTTAAAAATACTCCCATTCACAATTAACCTAACCTCTTCACTTGGGCCCCACCAACCCTCATTTTACTTCTTTTTCATATTTTTCAAACACAATAAAATTCATTTCATTTAAATAAAATTACAATACGGGAAAAAACTACAATACGGAAAAACATGCGATAAATAAAAAACATACGATAAATAAAAAACAGATGAAACTTAAAAAGTACATCATTTTCGCCTTTTACATGTTGTATTTTGCTATTATTTGGTCTTGTTTCTTTTAATGATTGATTTTTTCGCTCCCAAGAACCCCTCAAGATCAGCGTGAAACTCCAATTCGACACTCTAAAAGTCCCTTTTCTTTCCTATCCTTGCCTCGTACACTTCTTCTGGTTTGTCTACTTTACGTTTATAATCTTGACGTAAAGCATCCACTATAAGATCCGATTGACTCCCGGTGCTCGTTGACGACTCCACCGATTTTGATTTTTTGGGTCGAGGCTTGCTCGGACGAGCTCTTGGATCAAGGCCGAATAGTTCGGCGAGATTATTTTCATCGATCACGTCCGGTGCGCCTCATCGATAACGTGTGTGTTAGTTTTTATCTCATAAACGATGAATGTTTACTTTTATTTTCATTAAATGTTTTTATATATTGTTTGACGGATGTTAATTTTGTCTAAACTTTAGTTATCGTATAATACAACCGTTTGAATTGATTTTCATCGATTCACGCTCTATTTTAAACGCTACACAAAATACTCATAATAATATCACAAATCATTAATTATCCGACGCTGAAACCCCGCCACTAAGTCACGGTGATCACCAAGTAATATATAAATCGAAAAACAAATATCGGGTTAGACACGCATACTCTTTCCACTTTATTAACATAACAATAACATTAAGAAACAACAAGTAGGTCTAGTAACGTAGATATCCAAAAAGGCAATACTATGATGATATAACACACAACACAAATACATACCATCTTTAAAAAATCGATCCCACATGTGGAAGAAGAGTCACCGTTACACTTAAAACATCTTCTTCACTTTGATGGAAATTTGAATTTTATATAAAAAAAAAAGAAGATATTTGGGATTGGATCTGAGGTGGGTATTTGAAAATTCGATCTGGGTTTGTTTTAAAGATGGAGGAAAATAAGTTGTGTTCATGGAATGTGTTTAGATCAGTTTTTGCTATTTTTCAATGGTGGAGTTTTAATGTTGCTGTTATTATTATGAATAAGTGGATCTTTCAGGTTTGTTTTTTCTTTTTATTTATTTGTATGATTACTTTGTTCATGTGTTGAGGTTATTAATTTTTGTACAAATGATTGTTGAAATGTGGTTAGATTAGTATTTTACAGATGGGAATTTGATCAAAGTTTTGGATAGATAGGTGAATGTTATTAATCAGAAGGGTTGTGTTTCTAATTAATTTTGGAGTCGAATCGTAACTCATTCGACGTCGAAGTTAGCTCATATTGTGTTAGTTTTAGCTCACATTTCCGTCAACTTGTATTATGTAGAATGGTTATGCACGTCTCAGTATTGTTCAAGTCAGTCTGGTTTTTTATGGGTATGGAGCTGTTTGGATTTGCGTTTTGAATTGATTATTGTGTTTTGAGGGTCACTATGTGTTATGTGTTTGTGTAATTTGATCAGGATTACTACTAATTATTTGGAGTAAAATAGAATCAGATCAAAGAGTTGCTATAAGAAAATCTAGTTACTGATTATTTTATCACTTTTATAACCTACATAAGTTGGATCTAGGATCTTGCAGAGTTGCAGTATGGTATACACTACCTTAACATTCTAATATTCACGCGATGCACTAGAAATGAAAATTTTATCAGTCTGTATTGCAAATACACTACAATTTTTATATTGAGACAGCTTTTAATCAGATTAGAGGATTGTTTGTGGTGTTGAATTTCTGTAACGTTTTATCTTTCAGAAAATTGATTTTAAGTTCCCATTGACGGTATCATGTGTACACTTCATATGCTCATCGATTGGGGCGTATGTGGTTATCAAAGTGCTTAAGGTTAAACCACTTATATCTGTTGAACCTGAAGATCGATGGAGAAGAATCTTTCCTATGTCATTTGTGTTTTGCATCAATATAGTTTTGGGAAATGTCAGCTTACGTTACATCCCTGTTTCATTCATGCAAACAATCAAGTCATTTACACCAGCAACAACAGGTTAGAATAAAATATATAGTATACGAATCTTATTATTGAAATCAACACATATACTTTCTTAAGTCTTAATACACTTAGTTATTGCTAACATATATAGAACAGTGATTTTGCAGTGGATGGTATGGAGAAAGTATTTTGATTGGAGAATATGGGCATCGCTTGTTCCAATTGTCGGAGGAATTCTTCTTACTTCGGTTACGGAACTTAGCTTCAACATGTTTGGGTTCTGTGCTGCTTTATTTGGTTGTCTTGCCACGTCTACAAAAACTATTCTTGCAGAGTCTTTGCTTCATGGCTATAAGTTTGACAGGTACCCTTCAATTACCATTGACCTTTTTTCTTTCTGTTATAATGTTAGAAATCTTTCAGGGCAAAAAAGTAACTATATGTAAGCTGTAATGTCTTCAGTTTCTTTTAGAATAATTATAGTTCTGTTACATGAAGATAAACAACATAGACTTATGTGAATAATATGTTCCTTGAGTAATTGGGTCACTAATATGTATAGGGTTCTTAATATAGTAAAAATCTATATTTGTTGTAAATGGATGACAAACACAACATTTTTACAATGAGGGTGTGTTTGTTTCATTAAGATGTTTTAGGTCTGAATCTAACTACCACATCTTACTGGTAAGAGATGGCTAGAAAGTCTAAATCTGAACGAAATAATGTTGTTTGTTTTTGTATAATTGTCCGAATGATTTTAAGTGCTCGTTTTTGCAATTTATTTATTAAACCAACGCAATGCGATAATAAGTAACTTATGTAAATATGAAACAAGATTTTTTATCATAAATATAACATAGTTAATAAACTATCAAATATATTACATTAACACAAGTCTTCAATCTTTTGTCGAGTAAGAGACAGTAAGACAAGTCCCCCACCTCTTGTCCCCCACCTCTTACTGAGTAAGATGTTATATGTCTAACTGGGTCTGACTCAAAAGAAAAAAACAAACAAGCAAAACGTCTGCCCTCCTCTTACTGGTAAGAGTAAGAGGGCTAGTAAGACTTTTAAAAAAAAAACAAACACACCCTGAGTCTTTAGTTTATCAATAAACGTTTTGGAGGTTGTATACTTGTATACATTAAAAATACACTTCAGGCCTCTTTCAACCTGTGTGATCCATTTGATGTGTTACATGTTAAAAACTACTACTTGATTTGACCCCTTCAAAGATTAAACACAAATCAAATCAACCAATTTATAGGACCCAAATCATAGTCACCAGGAACACAGATTGCTTCTGCAGTACGGGATCACGATTCAGGATCATGGTTCGCTAGGTGTCTAAAATTTGGTACGGTGGGGGGTAGGGTCATTTTGGATCGATTTTGCTATAGTTTATAAAATAAGTTTCTTTTGGTGTTAAAAAAACAAAATTTTCTAATATATCTAACGATTTGCAAAACACCTTTTTCTAAAGGCATGTAGTAGTGAGAATGATATAGGTTAAATAGTGGATGGGAACGCTACCAAGAAGTTTCGGGAATGCTACTGTACCATATTGGGGATGATTCCTTGGGATCGCGGATCGTGGGTGCTTTAGTGTTTCCTGTGACTATGGTCCAAATTTCCACCTCTAGCATCAATAAACATCAACAGTGTGTGATTTTTGAATGTTTGTTTGGCTCATAGTTTAAAGCTTATTAACTTACTAGTATTATATTAATATATCAAGACATAATTTTTCAGTTTGTGATAACACATTTTTAAAGACCCTGCCATACACCCAACAGTTCTTCAGTATGTCGATTGTCACTCACTCTGATGTTTTGCTCATTTATCTTTTGAGTAGAAGCATTTACTTTAAAGATCATTTTGACATCTAAATAAAAAAACAAATAAAAGGATAGAGGACTTCAATTTGTGAACATACAGGAAAGCAAATGAGAGCACTTTCAAACGTTCATACGAAATAACCTAATGAATCATGTGACATGTATTCCTAGTTTATTCTATAGAGCAATGTATCTCCAGGGATAACAATAGTTGCACTTTGCATCTAGCATGTCCTACAGTTTCTTTATGGGGTTATTACAAACTAATATCACATAGTTGCTCTCTATCATTAAAAGGAGTTCATGATAGCAGTTGTTTCACAAAGTCCTTATATTTTTCTCTAAAGGGTTCCAAGATTAACCTACTGTAACACCCCAAATGCTAGCCCAGCCTCTGAATCTCATAGTACCCTACAACTCAAGTATTATAAGGTGTTCAAAATTCTTATTACGTGTCAATGTAAGACGAGTGGTTAGTTTCCCCCACTTAACATCTCATTCTTATATCATCCTGGATGGGTTGTTACACATAAACGTACTGAGTTTAATGATCTTTCACCACAGGAAATATAGTAAAAAATTGTATAGAGGTGGAAAACGGGTGGATGTGTCTGGCGATAAAAATGGGTTTCGGTCAAAATTGCTTGAGTTAATGAACTGAAGTTGATTACAAAACTATAGCGATAAGGGAACATTCAATTTTAGTACAACAATTAGAATGTCGTAAGTATTTGAATAAATGCTAGACAACCTTTTGACCCAAATAAAACGTTTGAAGCATGTGACCGGTTTCATTATTGGTTATGTCATTAATATTTTACCCAACCCGAATTGGCACTGTATAATTTGGTTAAATTTACGATCTTTATACTTCAAACTCAAATGGGATCTTTAAATATGACATAATCTCATATGAGTTGGAACATATGCTATGCTATGTGTTGATTAGTTTCATCTCTAACGCATATTTGCAATTTTTTACAGCATAAACACAGTGTACTATATGGCACCATTTGCGACTATGATATTAGCAGTACCTGCACTTCTGTTAGAAGGAGCAGGAGTTGTGCAATGGATTCAGACACACCCCACTCCCATGTCAGCGTTTATAATTATTATCGGCTCAGGAGTAATGGCTTTTTGTCTTAACTTCTCCATATTTTATGTCATCCACTCAACAACCGCCGTCACTTTCAACGTTGCTGGTAATCTTAAGGTATTTACTATATTTTCAAGCTACTTTACATTTTATTTGTTATATAAAAACCATCTGTTTAGCAAGCATACAAACTGTATGCCTTAAAGCATCATTTGGGTGAACTCTAGCCAAAATTTATTTGAGTGCATTTTGACCGAATTTATTGTGCGAGGGTTGATCATCTATGTAGATTATCTATGTTTTATCTTTAATGGGTAAAATCAATATTATCAGCTAAAATTCAAACCTGTTTTACGAGTAGAAAGTCGTCCCAAAGTGTATATTTTTTATACATAGATCTTTAAATTTATTCTATACAGAAAGTTGGATTATTATTGATTTTTAATCAGTTTTGACACACTAAAAAAAAAAAAAAAAAAGTTACAATTTTTGTGGGATTTTTTTTTTTTTTTTTTTTTTTTTTTTATATGGGTCAGGCCTCAGGCATACCAACAAAACTTGCATGTTTTTGCCACCCTTACACACCAGCCCATTTTTCCACCTCTAGATACCACAGTTGGCAAATTGGGTAATAAGTCAAAATGGGTAGAACTTTAGAGCGGGCGAGACTGGGTTGAGGGAAACTCTTTTATACTTCTAATTTTATATATTCACTGTTTAATTTGGTAGCAAAAACTATATTATCACATATATATAACCGTAACTTTTTAATGAAACCAATTTAGGAGGTCTTGGGCATTGAACTATTTCGAACCAATCACCCTATTTGACTCAAGTTGAGTAAAAGGGAAGAAAGAACAAGAAAGTGATAAAATGTAAAAAAACTTATGTTCTTAAGTTTTTTTTTTAAGGAAGGAAAGTGAGTAAATGGGTGAAAGAGGGAGGATTTTGCTATCAAAATTTTCACCCCACTTTTGGGGTGTAACACAACTTTTCTTCCTCTACTCCCTCTTTGTTTACTTTTTTTTAGAACAGAATGTTAGTCTCGAAAACTGTTTGTCACCTAATGTACGACAACTGTTTTTCAACAAATTTGTAAATTCGTATATAAAAAATTGAACCTGAAAATCTTTTGTTGTTTGTAAAGGTGGCATTTGCAGTTGCATTCTCTTGGATGATATTTAAGAACCCAATTTCACCCATGAACGCGTTTGGGTGTGGAGTAACACTTGTGGGATGCACGTTTTATGGGTACGTGAGACATCGGCTTGCTAACCAATTACCAGGAACTCCTCGTACACCCCGGACCCCGCGTTCTCGCTTGGAAATGGCTCCACTTGTAAACGATAAAATAGATGATAAAGTTTAGTTTTTATTATTGGTGTTTAGAAAATATATTATTTACTGGGAGTCATTATGCAGCTTTTAGTGACTATTCGAGAACATGGTAACCCACCTTACATGTTTTGCCTTCAGAACTTAATTAAATTAGTATGCGTTCAGGAGAATGATATGATATAATTTTGTCTATTTATTAATCTAAAGTTTTTTCGTATAATTTAGTGATTTAATGCTCTATAAACAATGCTCTAATTCTGTAATTTGTAATGTGTGTATATGTACGCATTCTTAGCCATACAATACATGGTTTTTTCACGAAACATGTGAGAAGAACCGTTTTTGTGTTGGAAAACTGAAAGTTGTCCACATAAAACTGCCTTGACATTGTAGACCCATACCCGATACAGTAATCCAGAAGTGGTCATACTAGGCACAGTTCTAAGCAGGCGAGTCCTACATATTGCTAACTGGCTCTATGTTTCTTACTTTTGGACACTGTCTTAATTTTTTCATGTTAAGTTGCGGGAACTGCTGGTGGGGCTAGAGGCGATGTTTACTCATAAATGGCGAGTTAAATATGATACATACTATCAACTGTGTTTCCAACTGGTAGCAACATCAACTCTATACCTGACATTAATGTCTCTGAAACGTTTTAGATGTAAGAACCATGGCTGCATACCTCCAATCTGGAAAGAAATTAGTATTGTTTTCATTGAGAAAATAAGGTAAGGTCGGTTTCCATGTGTGAGAAAATGTAAATCGGACCAAACAGTCAAAAATTGTTGTTTAATTAACAAGTGGTCATAAACGTGAAAAAAATGACATTTCAATATTTTTTTTTAACGAAAATGTCACTTTAACTTGCATTGTTTAGCAAATTCCATCTAACTTGTGCAATACTGTGATCCAAAATTTACATTATGTGTCATTAGGTCGATGACTCGATGTTTAAGTAAATCTTAAAAATGGTTATCTTAGATTTTGCTTAAGTTTATTTACAGAAGTACATTTTATTAACAACAAATAGTACTGTGATATTCTTATCAAAATTACGAAACGTTGTTCGCTTCATACTTCTCTTGCCATTTATCATTCATGGACCAAAATTGAATTAAATAAACTGCTCGATGTAACAAATGCGAAACAAATTACATGTTTGAGAGAAGAACATGTAAGCAAACATTGTTTGTAGGAACTATATTCATAATCAGTTACTCACTATCGACGATTTGCGAATTTTGTATTTTTTAAACAAATTACGATAGCCATTTATGATTTTATCAAAAATAATGGGAGAAAGAGACCTGTTTTTCTTTAGTTTGGTACTTTGGTGTAGTGCCGAGCAAATTCATCCGAAAATCGACTCGAATCGACAAACCGATTGAAATCGGACCGAACTGAACCGAACCGATTTTTTTCGGTTCGGTTTCGGTTTTGTATATTTATTTCGGTTTTTGTCTGTTTCGGTTCGGTTTCGGTAGATTCGGTTTTTTCGATTCGAACCCAAAAACCGACCCGAACCGAGTTATTCGGTTTGACTTCGGTTTTGATATATATTTTTCGGTTCAATTCTCGATTTGAATTTTTTCCTTTTTCAGTTTTTGGTTCGGATAGGTTTTTGTCGGTTCGGGTCGGGTTTGGCCCGATGATCACCCCTACTTTGGTGTGTCTCCATCTTTGGAGGTTCTCTTTAGTGGGGTTCACAATATTTTCTATGCTTTATAAATGAAAATGAGGAGAAAGAGATATTATCTTATTTCATGCCACACATTGTTCATGGTTTGATAATATGGTGTCCTAAGTGTAGAGGAACCGCACCAATCCATTCAAATTTAGTATTGATCTATGAAAACAAAACATATTGATTCACAACTTTATGTTATATTCAGCAAATTTAATTAGCCAGACAAAACTTGTAAATTGTTCAAATAAGCAATGATAATCTGTTTCTTAAGCAATGTCTTGCTTATTAGTTTCTTATTTGTATGTCTAGTGTTTTATGTTTTTGCAGTTTATAAATAGAAGGATTAAACCTGGGCAAAACATATTACACTAAAGAAGGATTTGAAGATTTTTGCATATGTGAAAGTGAGCATAGATGAAGGACTGAAGCTGTAACTTGTTGGCTATACAATGAAGGCTCCCGTCTAGGGTTTCATATCTTATCATACACAACTTTCTCTAATAAAGCTTATTATCTCTCTATACTCTCTCACGTTTGTGTATTCAGATCATCATGATCTAACTTTTCTCTATATAATCGTTTGGTTATTATCTCTTTGATAATAAACTGATCTTGTAATCATTTGTGTATTGATAGTTGGTAATTTGTGCCAACCAACTATTGTGATTCAGTATTGAATAAAGACTCGTTTAAGGTTTTAGTTATATCTTTGATACCATCGCACATGGTATTAGAGCTTTAGGCTGTTGATTATTATCGATTCAATTTTCTAAGGTTTTTAGAATTTTGGGGATTTTGGTTTCTTGATCCTTCCGGTGGTAATTGATTGTGTTCTGGGACTTCTATAGTGGTTGATTTGGTAGATCTGGTATTTTTGAGCTTTAATTGGAAAAATTAGGGTTTGATCTTGAAACCTTAATTTTTGATAAATTGGGGCTTTTGTTCTTGGAGTATTTTCTGGTTTAATTGGGTCATAATCAGCCTTAGACTAAGTGAATCTAGTATTGTAATTGGTTCTTGGTTCTTTCAGTTACTTATTGCGCTGTAAGTTTCTTTTCATTAAGATTAACAGTATTTTAGTTGTGTGGGTGCAAACGGGTAAACCGACTTCTTGGTGTGCCACAACCTGAGTAGTACGAATACCTGCTCTGGTTTACCCCAGTTCACGGACTTGATACTTGTTTTATCTTGGGTGTGAGTCTTACTTACAGTTCTTTTTATTATATTCTTTATTTTTCTGATTTGATTGAAGGAGGATAGGTTAGTATAGTTTGGAGATTGATCTGAGAATTGGTGGTTATTTGTGTTTGAAGGAGTTTGGAGATATTTGTTATCTTATCCGTTTTCTGTTTGTTATTTGTCTGTTTTTTCTGCTCTTTGTTAGCTTGTTTTTATATGTGTGTTTATCATGACTGGTGATGCCATTGATCCTAATAAAAATAAAGAGATTGATATGGGTTCTTCTTCTGAATTAAAACTTGCTTTTGGTGATTCTCTTTATTTGCACCCTAATGATACTAGTGTTACTCCTATTGTGTATATTAAACTTACCGGAACTGAAAATTATAAAATATGGAGTATTGCTATGACATTTGCTTTAAGGAATCGTAACAAACTTGGATTTATTGATGGAACCTATAAAGAGATAATTATAATCCTGGTCTTGCTAATCATTGGGACACTTGTAATTCTGTTGTTGTGACTTGGATTTTGAATTCTCTAAGTCCTGAATTGTTTGTTGGTGCTATATATTCTAAAACTGCATATGAGATGCGGAATGATCTTAAAGATACATATGATAAAGTTGATGGTTCTGCTGTTTTTAATATACATAAAAACGTTAATTCTTTGAATCAGAATAGGTCCTCTTTTGTAGATTATTACAATAATCTTAACTCTATATGAAAAGAAAAAAAAAAAGATTCAATGATCAGTCTACCTACATGTACTTGTGATGCTGCAAAACATATTGCAAAACATAATCAGCTAATCAAGTTAATGTAGTTTCTTATTGGTCTTGATGACACCTATGTGTCTATCAGAAGTAATATTTAACCAGAGATCATTTGCCATCTGTTAAAACGGCTTTCTCTGTTGTTTCAGGAGAAGAATGTAACACCCTCAATTTTGGAATACGCAGCGGAATTAAAGCTAGGTGTTACTCGACATCACACCAGTTATAATAATAAGAAAATGATCTCTAATTGAGTCGTTGTAAAAGATTTATCATTCGACTTTTATAAATATCAGAGTTTACAAAATGAGGTCCCAGTAGTTCGTTGTCTTATTTAAATAAGTTTTCGAATGATGATAAAATTTATAGCCTTTATGAGTATTTCATACGCTTGCGCCATCCTCGCTCATTATGGACCCGAGATAAACATGTTAAAAGTGTCAACACAAAGGTTGGTGAGTTCCTAGAGTTTATAGTTTAAAGTACGGACAACAAGATTTCCAAAACGTTATTTGGGAATGTCAAAACAATATTAATAGTACATATCTCATCATAAAAAGAACAATAGCAAGTAGCACAACGTATCAATATTCAATTGATATAGCACATAACTCGACTTAGTACAATAGCACGCAATCAAGAACAACAGCATGCAATTAAGAACAATAGTACAAATCAAGAACAATATCACGTAATCAAGAACAACTGATATAGTACAAAATACGGTTTTGAAACAATTGTGATCTTTATAAAGTTGTAGCATGTATCTCCCTCAAAGAGTTTAATAAACAGTTAAACGAGAAAATTGGGGCTATGACTCTGATAAGGATATAAAACATACGTTTTTAGGGGGTCATTTAAGCCCTAAATCGATACATTTTATATCCGTTACTGCTTAAAATCATTCCTATTAGGATTTGGAAAATCCATATAGAAGAGTTGGTCACCCCGAGTTTAGTCTAGCATGTGTTAGCTCGTAGACTTAGCTATATTTATTAGTAATTAGATTAGTTAAGTAACATCGTAGAGGACTGACGAGTCTTTACTCACTTGTATACCGATCCACACCATCGTAGGGACTATGGTTGACGATTTGTTTGAGCGTTTATTTGTAAGACTATAAAGCCCTCTCCCACCGATACAGGCCCGTGAAGGAGAGGGTGGAGCTTCATTATAACATTCATTTTCTCTCTAAAGTTCCCTAACTTCTAACTTTCTCTCTCTAAACATCATACATATTCGATCTATATACTTTGTTTTAGTGTGTTTATGATAACCAATCTCTTACAATTGGTATCAGAGCCATGGTTTGACTATCTACTTAGTGTGTGCTCAGATGATTAGTTATGGTTTTATGTGGGTCGAATTGTGTATGCATATATACACGAGTTTAGAGATTGTTTTATGGTTAAGTTTGTTATTTGGTTGTACTTTCATGTTTAGGTTTATCATATTAGTTTATTTTGGTGTTTGGGAAGCTTGTTTCTACTCTTTTGTGGTTGTTTTTGATTGCATACATGAGTTGTAAACTTGGTTCTTGGTTGCGTTTTGAGAGTTTTTTGTTGCGGTTTGAAGGTTTCTTGGTTGCAAGTTGATTGTTCTTGGTTGAGACTTGATAGTTGTTTACTTGCGGTTTGAATATTATAATATTAGTCAGTTGCGATTTGAAGAAAAGGATAAGGTTGCGGTTTGACATTTAGCCAAAAGACAAAACTGGACGATAGTGACATGTGTACCTCTTGATAGTGACTTGCGGTTTGTCAGTTTTCTTTGCGATTTGTCCTTGCGATTTGCCTTTGTGTAACGCCCCGTGCCCACTTTGACCAAAAACTACTCAAATCTGAACTTTTATGCGCAAAAAGCCTGAACCAAAACTGACATTCTGCTACTCTTTTGATCATTCACAAAAATCTATAAACTTTCAGACCTTGGGACTATTTTTAAATTAAACTAGACTCAATTACCTTTGAAACGACGGGTGGCACGACTCGTAAAGACTTACGGTTTAAAAGATATGATTTTTCAAAGATGACCAAATCACATGCAGTGCGATTCGCCAGAATCGATAATTCGATTACGCCATAACTTTGACATGCATCGTCTGTCGAAAACGCACATTTTGACACCAATACACTTAAACCACTTAACACCATTTCAACACTACAATCATTTCCAGTCTCATTCACTTGACATATGAACTATAACTAACATACTTAACTTATTTCATAACAACTTGACCCGTTACAACCCAAAATGGGTATAAACACGTGTTATGCCAAACATCCCATTAACTTTTACCATAAACACTTATATCGCACTTAGCGTACCAAGTGACCACTAATTCATTACACAAAACTTGACACACGCTTTGACACTTGGTTACTCATTGCAAAACATTACTTGACTTACGGGGGTACACATCAACATAGAGCTCGGTGTCTACCTAGCTCCTAATATCACATATTACCAACTCCAATAATCATTCCATGATCCAACACCCAATCCAAGCCATGGCGCTTCAAGCACATGAACCTACAATAACATTAACAACTATAACATGTAAGCGATAACGCTTAGTAAGTAATTGGCTAATACATGATCAATATTCATCGTAGTATATACATCACAAACATATAACCATAACGCGCAACTATTCAATTATCAAATAAGACATCTACACATACCTTAACCATTCAATATCAAGTATCAAGATCAACACATCTTTAAAGTATCTATAACCACTTAGCACAACATATATATCACATACTATGACAATTTCATATCAAGCACATAGTAACCAAGTTACTTACCTTAGCTAGCCAAGCTAATCTATTATGAGATTATCATCATCTTCTATCATCACCATCATCAACATCATCCAAAGCTAACATCCTTGACACATAATCATAATATACTTAAAACATCACTAATTAATCATAGTTATGGTTTACACAACCATTTGGCTTACATAATTAACTTCTAATCATCATATAATCATATATCGATTACGTGATGACCAAACCCATAATTATCCAACTTTTATCCATAATAAGATTTCCCCCCAAGATTACTATAACTCTTTTTAATCATCAATTTATCATAACATGATCATATCCCAAATTACCTATTTTATCTTCAATTCAATTAGAGGGGTTTCATCCAATTATACTATAACATCTTAATTAGTATTTAAAAACATAATTAACCAAAACCCCCAACTTGGGTACATGAACCCTAACTCTTCAATTCAAAAATAAAACCAATTAATGATTACTCACCTTGCAAGGATTATCTCTATAACTTCCCATTAGGGAAGACACTCTTAATTCATCACCAATTGGTCTACATGACTAACCCATGGTTTCCCTCCATTCTTCTAAACCGACATTCACCAACAATGAAGAACTTTTGAGAAAATCTGGATTTTAATACTTAAAGCTTTCTTCATTGTAAAGCTATTTCACTATTTGGCACTTTTGGTCTTTCAAGTCCCTTTCTTTCTATTTTGGCCACAAGACACTTAAATTAAGTTTACAATGTGGCAACTTAAGTCCCCCTCATTTATATAACTATAACATAACATTTATTAATTATTAGTTCGACTATCGGGTTAACTGGTCAATCCCGTCAAGTCCTTAGACCAAATTCATCTAGGGTAGGGCCTATTTGTATTTCGGGATACGGGTGTAACACTTTGGTTTCGAGTTGAGTTCTTACGGTTTGGCAAGCTTGCGTTTTGATCAAGCTAAGATTTGAAGACTTGCGGTTTGAAGAGTTGCGGTTTGAGGTCTCTGCGATTTGAGTATTGCGATTTTAGTCCTTGCGTTTTGAGCCTTCCGCGTTTTGGCATTTGTGGTTTGTCAACCAATTGCTTTTTTGCTTGCGGTTTGAAGGGTTGCGATTTGAAGAACTGCGTTTTAAGACTGCGATTTGACTTTGCGGTTTGATAGATTGCGGTTTGGCACTTGCGGTTTGAGTAACTGCGATTTTACTCTGCATTTTAGGGTTGCAGTTTGACATCAAGAAGACTGCGTTTTGACTTTTTGCAGTTTGCTTATTGCGGTTTGACTACTTGCGGTTTGACCAAAGTTGACTTTTTACGTCAAAACTTCAAATGGCCATAACTTTTGAACCATAACTCCGTTTTGGACGAAATACATGTCAAAACGACCGGAACAGCCTGAATATTGTGGTTCCACCATAAAGTTGTGAAATGAATTTTTCGAGGCCCAAATCCCCTCCGAAAGGAAGTTATTGAGGTTTTTATGTTTTCAGACCAAATTTTGACTACAACAACCGTGCTTAATCTTCATCAAACACAACTCTTTTATCTTTGAATCGATCCTACATCACCTTTATCACAAACACCTTCATCAATGGCAACTCAACAAGACTAAAGTCCATTAGGGTCAACCTTCGAGGCTTATAACCACTCAGGAAAGAAGATATTGAGGTTTTTATGTTTTGAAATTGTTAATACAAATATCATCATTAAACGTTATTTATATTTTTGATCTTTACCTAAGTTTTATTAACGACAAAAGTAAAATTAATTTTTATAAAGCTTAAAGCTTGTCAAGTTTAATAGATATTAAAACAAGCTTTTTCAAATAATATCTTCATCACTCAAGCATTTACATTGTGATTAATCATATCTTGATATGACTCTAAACCATAATGTATGATAGTAGTTTTTAGAATTTTTTGGTTTCTTAAAAACTAAACATTACATATGTATTTACATATTTCTAAAAATAGAAAAACAAACACATAACATCATGTGATGCATCATTGAAATCCTTAGAAGATTTCACTAGATACTTTGTGTAGATTTAGGCTCTACATATCTTACACAATCTTGCATAGATATGGTTGACTTTGGCAAGATTTTGAAATCTTGCTGTCAAACCTCGGCGGCACCAAATATTAACACGGGCGGAACCCTTTCAAGGGTTCCGTGGTCCGTGGTGCTTGCTGATGTTTTTGGCTATAAATAGCAAAGGAAAACCAAGTAGTTTTTCATCCCTTTCTATCATACTCTCATACATTCCTTCTCTCTAACCTTTCTAACTCAGTTTCATATCATATTAGTGATCTCTTTTGTAGCAAAGAAGATCAAGTCACATTCAAGCTTCAACGAGAAGTTGGAAGTCTTGTTTGTTTGTTGTTGTATGATCTTGTGTTGATTCATACTTCAATGTTGTACCAAACCATCATAATCTTATGAGTGTGAGTGCTTAGTATTTTAGTCCTTAAAATACATTGTGTGTGGGAGTGGTTGTACCCTTGAAAAGAACTCGACATTCAGCTTAGTGTCGGAAATAGTGTGTAAGCGAAGTGTAAAGGTTTCTCCGCCGGTGAAAGGAGCTTGTTGACTAGTGAAGTTAAACTCTCAAGTGTGAGACTCGGGGAGTTGAGTAGGGCAAGGAAAATGAGTCCTTGTAGACCGAACCACTATAAACAACTTGTTGTGGTTTGATTGTTTCTTTCCTTATCTACTCTTTATATATTGTTTACATATTTCACTAACATATCTAAGATCAATATCAATTGATCTTTCAATAAGTTTCAAACAAAGTTTTAATCGGTAAACTATTCAACCCCTTCTAGTTTTCCACAATTGGTACGAGCCTCGTTGCTCAAGAATTTCTAAAATATATTGTATTTTATAAACTTGAAGCGATCCATGGATTCTCGAAAACTTTAAAGAAGGGCAATCTATGCAAAGACCACCGTCTTTGAAACCAATGGATTTATCTATTGGAAAAACCGTTTGAAACATATGTAAAATCAAAAGATATAGATATTTGGTTTGTTATTGTTAAAGGGGATTTTAGTTCTACAACAAAAGATATTTTTGTTGATGAACAAAAGAAATTAATTGCTAAAAATAATGAAGCTAAAATGATGCTTTATAATGCTTTGCCTAGAAAAGAATATGAAAGAATTTTTATGTGTGAAACCGCTAAAGATATTTGGGAATCTTTGATTATTACACATCAAGGAAATTCACAAGTCAAGGATAACAAAATTGATCTTCTTGTTCAACAATATAAACAATTTGTTATCCCTGAAGATGAAACCGTTGATTGTGGCTTTGCTCGCTTTAATACTATTATTACATCTTTTAAAGCACTTGATGAATCTTTTCGTAGTAAGAACTTTGTCAGGAAATTTCTTAGAGCACTCCATCCAAAGTAGAGAGCTAAGGTGACGGCTATTGAGGAATCGAAAGATCTCTCAAAGGTGACACTAGACGAGCTTATCGGAAACCTCAAAGTACACGAAATGGGGATGGAAAAAGATTCGGAAATCATCAAAGGAAAAAGAGAGAAAATCAAATCCGTTGCTCTAAAAGCAAGAACGGAATCAAGCGATGATGACGAATCTTGCTCCGGTAGTGAAGATGAGGAGTATGCCATGACCGTTAGAGATTTCAAAAGTTCTTTAGAAGAAGAGGAAAGTTTGTAAGACAACCTCGAGAAAAAAAGCCGTTCGAAAAGATCGGGATGACAAAAGGGCAAAGGTGAAAGAAAGTGTTTTAGATGCGTGATGCAAGTCATCTAATAGGAGATTGTCCCAAGCCACCTAAAAGCAAAACTCAACGAGCTTTTGTAAGTGGTGCTTGGAGCGATAGTGAGGATGATGAAGAGTCGAGCAAGGATGAGATCGCTCTAATTGCACATGAGTCAAACGAGGTACATTCCGACTCATCTTATTTCTCTATTGATGATGACACTTTGCAAAAATAATATAATCAACTGTGTGAGTTTAGTCTAAAAATCATAACTAAAAATAAATTTTTAAAGACTAAAAAGGAATTTTTAGAAAATGAACTCTATGAGTTAAAAAAAAGGCAAAACGATTAGAAAAGGGAAAAGAAAATGACGATGGTTGCAAATCATGTCAAGAGCTTAATCTTGAAATAGAAAAACTAAAGCTCACATAAGATGTTCTAATCGAACATAATTCTAAATTTAAAAGGTTTAACAAAACATCGCTTGCCGATGAAATAGTTAGAATTCAAAAAACACCGTGAAACATGAATGGGTTGGGATTTAATGAGATATTAATTCCAAAGAGTCAAAACAAACGCACCGAAAAGACAAAAAGGCATCAAACCGATGCGGTGCGACCGACGGACGAGACGGACCCAAAATAGGGCTCCGTCCTTTGTAAAAATGGTGCCGTGGGACTGCAGTGAGACGTAATGCTTGTGATACTGGACCGTAGTGAATTTGTCAAAGTAACAAAGAAAACCAAGGATAGTGTTAAACTAAAACATGCTGTTACATCGAGTAGGACTTGCTAAAATGAATTTAGATAAAAAAAACTACTCAACAACGACATAAAACACCTTTGCCAAACGCCCCTTTCCCGAGAGCAACCACAACCTACAACCCAACTATCAACATAACGGTTGGAATCAAAACTTCCCTAGACCATATCAAACTCCAGATTACATGTCATGGAACTCCTACCCATCATTTCCATACATGAATCAAGTAAATGGTATGTTTAACCCAAACGGACCCATGAGATATTGGGGACCAAATGCTTGAGTTATTTGTGTCTTAGGTATGCTTGAAAGTTGGATTGGAACCTGATGAGTGGATAAAAGATAGTAGATGCTCACGACACATGACGGGCAACAAAAGTCTCTTCTCAACATACCAAGAGTATGAAGGAGGTAATGTCACTTTTGGTAGCATTCTCAAAAGAAAAATCATTGGCAAATGTACGATCGCTCATAACTCCCTAACTATTGAAAATGTTGCTCATGTCGATAGGTTAGGATTTAATCTACTTAGTATTAGCCAATTATGTGATAAAAAGTATAAAGTACTATTTGAAGAAAATGGTAGTAAGATACTAAAAGATGGTATCACCATAGCTAAAGGAGTTAGGAAAAATAACATATACGTCATGAAAATAGATAAAACATCTAATGACAAACTTTTTTTTAACAACATTAGATGATAGCTCAACTCTTTGGCATAGACGCTTAGGTCACGCTAATATGAGAGTTATACAAAACCTATCTTCAAAAGAGCTAGTTAGGAATTTACCAAAACTTAAATATGACCAACATTTTTGCGACGCTTGCAAAATTGGTAAACAAACTCATAATAGTCATAAGGCTAAAAACATTGTGTCGACATCTAAGTGTCTAGAACTTTTGCATATGGACTTGTTTGGTCCATCCGCTATAAGAAGCTATGGAGGCAACTTATACACTTTGGTCATAGTAGATGACTACTCAAGGTTTACTTGGACATTGTTTTTGAAAACCAAAAATGAAACTTTTGATAAATTTGAAATTCTTAGCAAGAAAATTCAAAATCAACTGGGTGTTAAAATTGTGTCGATCCGAACGGATCATGGTCGTGAATTTGACAATGAAACACAATTTGGAAACTTTTGTGATACAATTGGTATAACACATAACTTTTCGGCTCCTCGAACACCTCAATCAAATGGAGTTGTAGAACGAAAAATAGAACCATTCAAGAAATGAGTAGAACAATGCTTAATGAACAAAATATTCCTCAAAAGTTTTAGTAACATGATTGACACTTCTACATATATTTTAAATAGAGTCTTAATCGTCATTTCTTAAACAAAACACCATATGAGCTTTATAAAGGTAAAAAGCCAACTTTAGGATATTTTAGAGTATTTGGATGTAAATGTTTCATTCTTAATACCAAAGATTATCTCACCAAATTTGACTCAAAGTCTTATGAAGGTGTATTTCTTGGTTATTCTCAAACTAGTAAAGCTTACGTTGTCTTAAACAATGAAACAATGAGAGTCGAGGAATCGTTGAACATCACATTCGACGAAAGTCCACCTCCCTCTAAGACATCACCTTTGGTAGATGATGACTTAGTTGAAAGTCAACTTGTAGAAAGTCAAGAAATAATTGAAAATAACAAGGAAGATGAACTATTAAATAATGAGATTATAAACATCAAAGAATCTAAAAGTCATCCTTTAGAAAAAGTCATAGGACAATTAAATCAAAGAACCTTAAGATCACAAGCCCAAACTTAAAGTAATCATTTTTGTTTTGTGTCTACCATCGAACCGAAAAACATAAATGAAGCAATAAAAGATGAATCTTGGGTAATTGCTATGCAAGAAGAGTTAAACCAATTCGTTAGAAATGATGTTTGGAAATTAGTTCCAAAACCTAAAGATCAAACTATAATTGGAGCGAAATGGGTTTTTCAAATAAAATGGATGAAAATGGTGTAGTGTCTAGAAACAAAGCTAGGCTTGTCGCGCAAGGTTATAATCAACAGAGGATTTATTATGATGAAACTTATGCACGGTAGCTAGGCTCAAGTCTATTAGAATCTTACTTGCATATGCATGTGCTTATGACTTTAAATTATTTCAAATGATGTTAAGAGTGCTTTCTTAATGGGTTTATTAACAAAGAAGTATATGTTGCTCAACCTCCGGTTTTACTGACTTTGAGAAACCACATCATGTCTTCAAACTCAAGAAAGCATTATCTTGTCTTAAGCAAGCACCAAAAGCTTGGTACGATAGACTTAAGACTTTTCTTGTTGAAAACAAATACACCATGGGATTAGTAGATAATACTCGTTTTACCAAGAAAAAGGAATCACATATTATCATTGTTCAAATATATGTTGATGACATCATATTCAGATCAACTTGTCAAGAGCTATGTGATGATTTCTCTAAAATCATGCACGATGAGTTTGAGATGAGTATGATGGGTGAATTAAACTTCTTTCTAGGACTTCAAATAAAACAACTAGAAGATGGCATATTCTTTAACCAATCTAAATATATAAGAGATATGCTTAAGAAATTTGGTCTTGAAGACTCAAACCAACTAAGACACCCATGTCCTCGGACACTAAACTCACCAAGGACGAGGAAGGTGAATCGGTAGATAACACTAAATATAGAGGAATGATCGGTAGCTTACTCTATCTCACGGATGGTAGACTCGACATTATGTTTAGTGTTTGTCTATGTGCTCGCTTTTAAGAAAATCCAAAGGTATCACACTTAGGAGCCTTGAAAATGATATTTAGATACACTAAGGGAATGACATGTTTAGGATTATGGTATCCGAAAGGAACGGGTGTAGAAACTATAGTATATGCCGACTCGGATCATGCCGGTGACTATGTCGATAAAAAATACAAGTGGTATTTGCACTTTTGCCGGACATTGTCTCACCTCATGGTTTGCAAAAAGCAACGGCTTTAGCTATCTCAACCATCGAAGCCGAGTACGCCTCGAGGAAAAGCATGTCAACAAGCTCTTTGGATGAAGCAAGCTCTCGTGGATTACGGAATTCATCTCAACGATATCATTATATTTTGCGAAAACAAAGGAGCTATTGATCTCGACAAAAATCCCATCCAACATGCTCGTCATCGAAGCATATTGAAATTAAATCATCACTTTCTTGGCAATATTCAAAAAGGGAACATCTCAATTGAAAAGTGTCCTCAAGAAGACAACATTGCCGACATTCTAACCAAGCCTCTCAAATGAGAACCATTTAATCTTCTTAGACTTGGTTTAGGGTTAATGGAACCAAACATGTGGTAAAACATAGTCTAAACCTTAGAACAAACAAAACAAAACAAATTTGTTTTGAACTCGCTCTTGTTCCCATGGCACCAAACGACAACAATGGCGGAACCATATTTTTGTGTCGTCAATCGTCCGTGGTGACAATAGTGGCAAAAATGCTACCTACAAAACATCTTCTTCCTCACAACCCACTTTACCAAAATGTGTAAACATTAGACCTAACTCATTGTTGACATTTTCTCACTCACTAATCACTGGAGATAACATCATTGTAAGTATCCTAACTACATTTTATCTCTTAAATCTGAGTCTAGAATTCTAATTTGTGCACAAAATCATTACATGGGGATTATGTATATTCTTGTACAAAACATGGATTCAATTGGAAAATTGCATAACTAGTCATTGAAATTAGGCACTACATTGTCATATTGCATAAACAAATCATGTTTCCTACTAATCAAAAGATAATGACCCCATGTCAAATTTTTTTGAAAAGCTTCTCACTTGTAGGAAAACAATTTTTCATTGTTAATACAGATAGAAACGTTAAATTTTCATCACTTGCATGCTCTTGAATACTAAAGGTATTGCATAACTAATATGCATTTCTGGTATATTCAAATGAAGCCACATTGAATTAGGGCGTTTGGGTTATCTCATGCCGTTTGCCAAACACCCAGTAAAAACCATTTTATGCATAAAATGAGTCGAGATAACCCAACTCAAATCGTTTTCATATATGCACACTAGAACCAAAAATTAAGTGTATTCTCATTTTAACATTTAAATTCTTGCTCATAGGAATAACCATGGTAGCCGAAGATTCTATGATCACAAGGATACCTTAACTACATTCCCAAACATCACAAAACCAAGGGACTTTCAAGGAACAAGTCGAAATCTTTAAGAGTCTAGAAACAAGGTACTTCATGAGGTAGAACCATTCACACCTCTTTTGTCGACATCGATGAACCTATTTGTCCTAGGTTTGTGTTAGAGTTTATGCTAGTGTCACGGTTTCATTGATGAAGAATATGAGTTTAGCCTAGGTTTAAGATCAATCAAAACGACTACACCATCTCCTTAACCCAATTTACTCAAGTACTAGGAATTCCCAATGAGGGACATGTGTCTACTCGGATAAGTGGTCACTCACTATTCTTGATGGAATCAATGACCGATCTCTTCCTACCAAACTCCTCAGCGGATAAGGATGTCATCCGTGAGTGCCTCTTTAACCCAGAGCCTCTCGGCCGTGTCACCCGAAAGGGAAGGAGGTGAACCGAGATCCATATGAAATGGAGCTCAATGAACTAAAGCCAATTTAAGAAATGAGAGGAACTTCTTAGAGCCAACGTCATTAGCACCATAGGAATAGGGACTGATTCTATCAAAAACGCTGTTATCTCACACAAGCTAGCCACATGAATGACTAACCGTAAGAAACTTAAAACAGTTCGGACAAACCAATAATAGAGAGAAGTGTTGTGTGTAGTATGTGGGTAACTCAAACGTGTTAGGTTTGAGCAAGATCGTTCGAACGAGGTTGAATGGAATTTCAACTCACGCCACGATTTTGTGATTTGAATAATAGAAGGGGATAATATGATGTTATCTAAACTACGGGATAAGGAAAGCATATGGAACTAAAATCTATGGGAAAACCTAAGAATTAAGGCAAACTATGCAATTCTACACTAAAACGCAAAAGCAGGATTAAAGCGAAGCGAATAAAAAGCAATTCGACTAATCTAACTCCTAAAATAACCTAAAATTACTTTTATACTAAAATGATATTTGAAAACTATTTATGAATTAAAACTATTTTTAGGGATTTTCTTGATTTTATTAAAACTAAATTTTAACTTTAAAAATAAAACTAATTATCTAAAAATTATGATAAAGAGAGAAAATTATGGAATTACTTTTCAAAAATCTAAAATATCACAAAAGACTTTTCAAAACTATTTTTTTATTTTCAGATTAATTTTCTATTTTCTATGAATTTAAATCTATTTAACTCTAATTTAAATTGTGAAAAATACCAAATAAAAAGGGAAAAATAAGGAAAATATTTTTATGCTTTTATATTTTTCTTAAACTGGGAAAATTGAAAATTATTTTTGGAACTTTTCTCAATTAATTGCAATAAAACTATTTAAAAATGACTAAAATTGTTTTTAATTAAGAAAAATAGCAAACAATAACCAAAAATGATGAAAATCTCGGAAAATTCTCAAATGTTATTCGGTTCTAAGAAAAATATCAAATATGGTGCTTATATGTAAGATATGAAGGCTGCATGTAAATGGATAGCGAATAAGCACTTTGAAATAAGCTAATAAGCACAAGATAGCACCAATGATTCCGAAGCTAAATAGTACTAAAACTACTCTACACCAACTATTTGCAACTACTCCTAACACCTAATAAGCAATTTACCAAGATTTAAGCTAAGCGCCATTTAAGTAAAGCAATGACTTGACCCACTGTTTGAGCTTATGCACCAGCTTATATAATAAGCTACGGTGAAAACCAAAGCGTGGTTCTCAAGACCACCAACCGAGTTTACTTATCCAAATTTTCAGCTAATATGGACTTATAATGGAGAAGTTAAAGATCAAAACAAAAGGGCATAAATGGACGGTGAGGCTGCGATGCGGTAACAACATGATAGAGAAGGGATAAAAGCGGGCCAAAATAAGCACTAGAATAAGCTCTAAGGGCAACTAAAAGCGAAACTAATTACCTATATACTCTACTTCAAGTGAATCAAACATCTAACCCATAAATACTACAAATTGAGCAGCCAAAAAGTATTGAATCTACTTACTTGGGACTGAATGTGTTGTGCAGGGGAACTGAGATCACAACAGGTAACAACTTTGAGCAACTAGCAAATTGTGAAAACGAATTTTTTATGTTTTTTTTTTCTTTTGGAATGATAACTCTACATAGTGAAAAAGCTGTTTTTGATTTTTAGTGATTTAACTGACCAATTACAAGGACAAAAATTGTGTGAGAAAACTGAGTAAACTCATTTTGGATAAACTTATGAAACTGCATAAACCATACAAATAACTCTTACTGCCTTTATAATTGAAAGATTGAAGCTGAAAGTATTTCAAAACAAGTTCAGAGACTTAACAGTAGTGAATCTCGCTTAAAATTACCCTTTAACTGTAAGAAAAAATTGAGATGAACCAAACAGTCCTTTAAAACTCAAAATCATGTGTGAAACTGAAATTTAAAGAGAACTTGACCAAAACTCAAATGTAATGCACAAATTAATCTTAAACTAATCTCAAAAACTTACTCCAATCAGACTTTAACCAAAGATTATGTTTGACTTTCCATTTTTGACCCAGATTGAGTTTTCTTGACTTTTGATGACCAAACTTAAGGAAATGCAATTAAGGACAAGAGTGAGCAAGTAATGACTCACAAAAGCTCATACAAGCTTTTGTGAGCTTCTAATAACAGAAATAGAAGCTGGAAACAAGTTGAGCTCAAAAGAGTAAATACAAAGTAAATTCACTAAACTCTTTAACTTTTGTTTATAAAAACTGAGATTACAATTTAAAAGAGGATTACAAATTTAAACAACTTCGCTAATTAAACAATTAAAACAATAGATAAAATGTCAAAATTTCTCTAAGACATGAGAAATTGGACAACTTGGACTTATGATGAGAAGGGTTTATATAAGCGATGAGAGAGCTTGGGATCCTTTCGAGAAGGTTATGGGAGATCTAATCTCGGCCTTTGATTCATTATCTTGTCACCATATCCATTCTTGGCCTTGGATCATATTAGAGAGGTGGTTGCTCAATGAAATACTCCCATTTGTCCGGCTTGGCAATCCATTGGCTGACAATACTCTGACATGTGTCAGAGCCTTCTAGAAACGTATTAAGTACGGGTAAATGTGGGTGAATGGTGAGAAGGGAAGAGGGTAACAATAAATGGGTGTTTACCAGGTTTGGGCGCGTTTGGTTTTCAGGGTTTATTTTATATTTATTTGACTGGTTTATGGTTTAGTTTGACCGGGTTAAAAGGACGGGTATTGGGTTGACCGGGTTGTGGAATTTATAACGTGGCCGGGTATGAGTTTTGGTTTGGCTTTTGATATTTGGTTGGGCCAAGGATAGTGTTTGTTTATTTTGGGCTTAGGATGTGTTTAATGGACATTGGACTAATGGTGAACCAAGGTGTATAAACAAGGACCATTTATGTATTTTAAGCAAAAACCAATGACCCAATATGACATTTTGTGAAAGGTTAGGGTGAATTTGGGATATTGGGAAAAGTGAGAGGTGAGGGTAATAAGGGTAAATATGGAAAAGTTAAAGGGTTGAAAGTGTAATTTGGGAAACTTGAGGGGTAATTTTGTAAAATTCCCAATGATGATCCGAACTCCGTAAAATGACTTTAGAGCATCCGAATCCCATAAAATAGCATCCCAGATCGGCTTATGCGCTCTTCTCTCTCGTGCTCGGTTTCTTGGTTTGGCTTCTTTTGTGTGTTTTCACATATCCGTACACAAGCACAAACTCGAAAACCACAAATATTAGCAATAAACGGCTCTTTCTTGGTTATTTTGGGTCGGTTTGATATAGAAAAGGTATGTGTTTAGCACATGCAGGACCATATCAACGCTTGCCTTTGTTACATGCTCTACAACTTGTCCATCCGTCAACAATTCAATTTAGCCTACTACATTGCTAGGAGAATGATTGATATTCCTACTCGAGGATCGGTTGCTCTTACTTACGGGATGCTTCTCACCCGTCTCTATGAGCCTTTGCACCAATTCCACCAATCCCAAAAGGGTTGCAACTTGACTATGATCTCATCCTCACATCTTTGTGCCTTGAGTGACGAGCGGTGACTAAGACAAAAGGCAAAAGAGCAAAACCTCAAATCCATCATCATCATCATCCAATAGCTCAGGGATGGTCTTCCAAATTCTCGCCTTCCACCTCATGAGTAATATGTCGTCTCTTCCGAGATTGAGAATGAATCGGCGGAGTTCAAGCAAACCAGGGGATGTTCAAGTGCCTTGGTAGGATGATGAACAAGATTTACAAGTTGGAAAACGAGGGTCCTTTTAAGGAGTGTTTGGAACAAGACATTAACTTTAATGTTTGATACAATTTGGTTGTTTTTAATTTGTAGGATTATAATATAACTCAAAACAATGATGTATGCTAACAATCTCATGCGGGGGATAGCTGAAGTGTTATCAAATTTTACCTATTTTCACTTTAATGTGAAAATCGTTAGCCCTGGTCAAAGTCTACGCTCCACTATGTTTGTGTATGTGTTATTTACTTTTCCTAACTAGAAATAATTAATGTCACATGTTTTGAGCAAAATTTCGTGTTTCAAAAAGTCCCAGACCCTTAAAACTGTTATGTGGTGATTTACAGTGTCCGGATCGGACGGCACCAAATATTTGGTACCGTCTGTTGTAAAATTGGTACCGCCTGCACACAGACTGAGCGGACCAGCGACACCCTTTTGGGTTCCGCGTATCTCTTTTGGTGTTGTGGATCCTACGGTAATTTTATGAATTTAATTATTTCGACATTCCAAATTACCATACATTGCTTCTAAGTTAATCTTAACTAGTTATTACCCATATTAGAACTAATATAACACACTTAGGCACGTAGGATATCCATTTCCCACCAAAATTCAAAATTTCAAAAATCCACCCAAGGAGCCCTTTTGCATAAAGGAAGGAACCAAAATTTGGTTCCTTGCAATCCGTGGATAATCGATTGTTAGGATCTCATAATCATTAGAACACATTTATTGCAAATCTTTGTCTCTTCACTCCATCCTTCTTGTATGAGCATCCCATGGATTCCTCAATGTCAAGTCAATCCACAAAAGAGGAGATTCGGTGAACTCCAACATCTCCACCAATTTTCTAATATGGTGGATTCTCACCTAAGTGATGCTATGCAAATGCAAAGTGCTTTGCTATCCTCCATAATCACCACTCCAAACACGAACATCAACACCTCCACCATTCCACCACCACAAACTCATCCTAGGCATGGTTGCTCAAATGTGAGCAAACCGCCCAAATAACCGAAAGGACCGGGTGATGGTCCATGAGTTCGAAGAAATGAGGTTCATCCTCCATCACATCCTAGAGCACCTAAATGTCTTTCTCATCCACCACCTCAATAGGATGGTCCTAGCTTATTTCCTTTAAGCTCTTTTATTATTCTAGGATTTTCTTGTATTTATATTTTCTAGGATAGTTTTGTCAAATACTTCATTGTGTTCTCCTTCATGATTCTTAAATCATGAAAATTGTAACTAATGAATGGTGTTTCTTATATTGTTGTTGCTTGTTACATGGTGTTTGGAAATGATTGTGATGATGCTTATTACTAACATTTGTTTTGTAGCTTTTCACAATCCATGTATCTTTCTCTTGAAACCAAATTTAAGGGGAGCATTGGTCAGGGAGATAATGGCTCGGGCTCATTTCACATTCCTTCGCATCTTCTTTTGTTGAGACAAAAAGGAGAGAAATATATAGAACTTGGTTATATTTGACTTTCTAAAAGTCAAACTACATACATTGACTTTACGAAAAGTCAACATGATACTTCATTGGTAACATTTGACTTTACGAAAAGTCAATCGCACACTTGACTTTGAAAAAGTCAATCATGCTTAAACTAATGAAGACTTTGACTTTCGAAAAGTCAACATCATACCTATATTGGACATACTTGCATTATAATTTTCTTTCAAGTTCTAAAACTAACATTTTTATAACTCTTGTACAATCTTTACATCTTCTATAAAATAAAATTTATGTTTTGTCCTCAACAAAAGGGGGAGATTGTTAATACAAATATCGTCATTAAACGTTATTTATATTTTGATCATTACCTAAGTTTTGTTAACGACAAAAGTAAATTTAATTTTATAAAGCTTAAAGCTTGTCAAGTTTAATAGATATTAAAACAAGCTTTTCAAATAATATCTTCATCACTCAAGCATTTACATTGTGATTAATCATATCTTGATATGACTCTAAACCATAATGTATGATAGTAGTTTTTAGAATGTTTTGGTTTCTTGAAAACTAAACATTACATATGTATTTACATATTTCTAAAAATAAAAAAACAAACACATGACATCATGTGATGCATCATTGAAATTCTTAGAAGATTTCACTAGATACTTTTTATAGATTTAGGCTCTACATATCTTACACAATCTTGCATAGATATGGTTGACTTTGGCAAGATTTTGAGATCTGGCTGTCAGACCTCGGCGACACCAAATATTAACACGGGCGGAACCCTTTCAAGGGTTCCGTGGTCCGTGGTGCTTGCTGATGTTTTTGGCTATAAATAGCAAAGCCAAACCAAGTAGTTTTCATCCCTTTCTATCATACTCTCATACATTCCTTCTCTAAACCTTTCTAACTCGGTTTCATAACATATTAGTGATCTCTTTTGTAGCAAAGAAGATCAAGTCACATTCAAGCTTCAACGAAGTTGGAAGTCTTGTTTGTTTGTTGTTGTATGATCTTGTGTTGATTCATACTTCATTGTTGTACCAAACCATCATAATCTTGTGAGTGTGAGTGGTTAGTATTTTAGTCCTTAAAATACATTGTGTGTGGGAGTGGTTGTACCTTGAAAAGAACTCGACATTTAGCTTAGTGTCGGAAATATTGTGTGTTTAAGTGTAAAGGTTTCTCCATCGGTGAAAGGAGCTTGTTGACTAGTGAAGTTAAACTTTCGAGTGTGAGACTCAGGAGTGGAGTAGGGCAAGGAAAAAGAGTCCTTGTGGCCGAACCACTATAAACAACTTGTTGTGGTTTGATTGTTTCTTTCCTTATCTACTCTTTATATATTGTTTACATATTTCACTAACATATCTAAGATCAATATCAATTAATCTTTCAATAAGTTTCAAAACAAAGTTTTAATCGGTAAACTATTCAACCCCTTCTAGTTTTCCACAGAAATCAAATTTTCGCATCAACAACATACAACCAAAAAGCATTTCAGCTAATCCTTCAAACAATCATCACTCCTAACACACACTATTCTATCATTGTGCTGATCCATTAATTATCTTAACACATTCTATTGGTCATTGTCTCACGGTTTCTTCTTGATTTTTTAAAATCTCCCGAAAGATTCTATTTCTCATTTTAAATCATAGATTTGTAAAATACCGTTCACGTTAACATCATGTCTAACACTTGAATTCGGGTTGTATCCGAGATACTCAAATTGTACGACGTGATTGATGAACAAAAGATACCCAACAATGTACAATAGATTAACGTGTTTGAGTCGGATAATGATAGTATGACATCTTGTGCTTAAATGCACAAGGAGAGAATTGCACCGATTCTGAAACGCAAGATCATGCAAAGGAGAGTTGCATTGAACATTTTCAACAACTTCATTCACACCTCACGATACTTCTAAGGAAATTGATTCATGACGGATTCGTACTTGATTATTGGAATTGCCTAAGTTATTAGCGAAACACCTCGCATCATGAACCATTAGTCACTTTGAGTGAACGCAAATATCGTGAATAGTACTATGTGAGTAACGACCCGCCTTGGTTATCAAAAATAACCGGGCGCACCATATTTGAATGCATTAGGTAATTGGCTATTACATCCTTGGAGGCAACTATTACGTGCACCAAGAATTCGTGTATGCAATTAGTATTGGTTGCATAAGCTTAGCACATAATAATTTGTGATTTTCTTTATGATAAGTTGTTAGTTTAAAATTATCATGTTCATGTTCTTGTATTCAAACCGATTAACTATAAACCTATGGATTCACTCAACATTTGTTGACCTTTTTAAGCATGTTATCTCGGGTAATCATTGAAGATCATTTCTATGGCACGGAGCGGGCAATGCAAGACATTTTATTTGTGGTGTAAACATAACATTATCATTTCTTACAAACTCATGATCTACCTTTTGTGTACCACAAAACAATTTGAAGCGTTTTGTAACAAACTATGAGTTTTTCTTGAATGATAACAACTTTTCTTAAACGTCTCTTCTGAGTCGTTTTCTATGATTATTGACTGTGATTAACCCAAGTAACACCACAATAAGCCTTCCGTTGTTATGTTGATCTTTTGGGGGTGTTACATTGAGCCATCGTTGTGTTTATTATGTAAGTTGTAGCTTTAGGATAATAGAGTATTTGGGAGAGATACTACAGTACTTGGCGATCCCAGATTGTCTAGAGGAGAGTTACAATTCATAGAAGTAGGGAATTAGGCACCCCTATGACTAACACGGAATACAACGCACCAATTAGTATGAGAATGTGACAATTCAACCGACCAATAAGAGATAACTATGGAGTAAGAAAATCTAAGTAAACACGCTTTTAATTATCATAAGAACACACCAATCAATCAATAGCTTATTTTCCTTTTTATTAGTTTTTAGTTTAAATTATTAGTAGTTAAAATTGGTAGAAGTACCACCCCCACTCCTAAACCCCGAAATTTTTACTTGGTTTCTAAAAAATATAAAAAGCTAAAAAGAATCACCCTCAACCTCACATCTCGTCAAACATCTCTACTAGCATCTCTATTCCCCTAGAGAACGATCAACCCCCGGGCTTACCCATACTACCTTTAACGATTAGGTACACTTCCTAGTGGGTTGTAAAGCTTGCTTCATGGAAGGAAGTCTTCGACCCGAACCACGATCGACTCGCGGTCATATTTAAAGTTTTATAGTACTTGTGAAAGTATAAAGCAAGTGTTTGAGCATGTATCTCCCCTAAAAGTTTAAAACGAGTATAAAAACGGGGCTAAGAACTCACCTCAGAGATAAGGTTGATAGAGTAAGGTAATGCAGTTGTAGAATAGAGATGTCTTCAACAGACGACCTGAATAATAGGGAAGTCTGAGATTTCGATAGTTTAAGCTTGACTTATCGTGAATACTGATTCGAAACAGTGTCGAATGACAAAATGATTTTTGTAGCAAAGGTGGTTTGCGTGGTGAAATGCTTAAAGTTCAAAAACAAGGTTATATACTATATAACTTGTCTGTATGTAAAAAGTATCGTTAATGTTTATATTCTCGTCACGAATAGTAATATGTATAATTTATCAAAAGTTAGTGGATGATAAGTTATAGTAGGTATGAAGTATTTAAATGAATCAATGAGTTTTGTAAGAATAATCATTTACGATTTGATATTAAGTTAATCAAAATAACTTACGTTATCGTTTATAAATGTCATGTTTATATATATATATATATATATATATATATATATATATATATATATATATATATATATATATATATATATATATATATATATATATATATATATATATATATATATATATATATATATTGCCATTTTAGTATTTAGATATAAAGTTTATACATGTTACTACCATATAAGTCGTAAAAAACTATGTAACAATTTACAAAAATCATTCTAACCTATTTCTTAAAATTTATATATAACGTATATAATGTTAATAAAAGAAACTCAAAACACACCAGTAAACTATCTAATAAGCTATTAATCTACCTTAACCTTTTACTTTTTACAATTTTATTATATAACAAATTTTATTTATCAAGTATCTAATAAATATGTAACAATTCTCTTACAAAAAATATATAAATAAAAATGTCTAAGTTTTGAATAATACAAGTCTAATATTGCAATTCTTTTGAATCACGTAAGATTTAAAAAAAAAACAGACTGAAATTTTAAACTTAACTTCTTATGTTTTGTTAATAGGTCAAAATTACCAATTCTGCTATAAAAAAATATGTCAATAAATAGGTCTTTAAATTTGAATAAATTTGCCAAATATTGTGTTGTTTTTGACGTACGAATGATTTTATAAAAAATAGTGAATAAATTTTAAAATCAACTTTTTATTTTAATAGATAATAGGTAAAACCGATTCCAAATATTTAAATGATATAGATGCTAAATGATAAAGAATATGAAATTATATAAGACAATTTAATTATATGAAAAGCATGAAACCAAATTATATAAACATATGCTGTATTTTTTGTGCAAAAAAAAGTGAAGTAATTGAATGATCAAGTGTCCAAACAATACACCGCTGCAACATACGAATATTTTATTTCTTGATTATTGCAATTCCAACATTTGGAAAATGTCATATAATATATAGATTTCTTTTTAAATGGATGTTTTAATACGACCAAGAAAGTGCAAAAAGACTACACAGTGTTTTAACAAACTCGAATCGGTTATGCTTTTGCCCGCCCATATGTTATTGTTGGTTATATTTCCGTTTATTTCTTTGTATCTTTTCTCTCACACATGTTTTTTTGTATGGTTGCTTGTCACGCGCATTTGTCGAAGATTTTTTTAAAAGCAATCTCTTTACTTTCGGGTAGGGGTGTGACTGTCTACATCTCACTTTCTCAATAACTCGCCTCGGCGGGATTGGGTATTGTTATTGTTGTTGCTGAATCGGATATATACCTTTATATGATCAAAACAGTCGGATAGAAGTTTCACCTCTTCGTAGAGTGTGCCTTTGTAAAAACTTTGGTATCAAAACACTTAAGTTGTGTTTTAGAGTTGATGAAAGTGAAAGTAAGCGAGGTATATAAAGAAAAGGGAAAAAAGTGAGTAAAAATGAAAATTAAATTCTTTACTTTACTTCACTTTACTTACATTTCATCCATTTTACTTCACTCTAGAACACAACGTACACAATTATGATATCTTCAAATGATCCAAAACTTATGTGTCAAATAGATCTTTTATCTCTCTATCTACCAACAAATCTATTCGTGTCACTTATCAGTAAATAATTACCAATATAAAATTTTACATAACTATTTTATGCTTAATTTCTACCAACCCATAATTTTTTTAATCAATAATGATGCATTGACACTTTGATACTTTTATAGGTACGTAACAGTCGTCGTATTTGGAACCATCGAAAGAGTTAAGAAAGTGTCACAAACATACATACGTCCACATGTATCTTAATTATATAATGCATGTCCAGTGACAAAAAAACACAAAAAAAGTTGGAACTGTGTTTTTGTCTACACTTTAACATAGAAAAAAAAAACCCAATGTCTTCCTCAAATAATATCCAGCGACACTCTCGCCGTAGCAAATCCTTTTCATTTTCCGACACTAGCGACGATTCTTCGATAGAAACAGCGATAACATCACCATCACCGTCCACTCCATTACGATATCTTGGTATCCCATTTTCGTGGGAGCAAGTTCCAGGAATAGCCAAAAAGAACAATTACGAGAAAAGTGAATCGTCACAAAATCTCCTTTTGCCGCCGCCTGGCAACGCTATCAGTTCGTTGCCATTAACGAAGAAGTATAGCAGTAGTAGAAGTTTCAAAAAAGACCCGTTTTTCGCGGCTTTTGTTGAGTGTTCTAAAGATAAAAAGCTTGAAAACTCGAAGTTTTCGACAGGTGAAAAATCTGGCTTTGTAGTTAGTATGTATACTTCTTGTAAGAGAAGTTGTTCGGTTTCGGAATCTATTGTTTATAGGCGACGATCGGATTATTTATAGTGACTAGAGGAGAGAAAAGGTTGCTAAATGTAAGTCATAAGGTCCTAAAGGACTACAATCTTCAACTTTTTTTTCTTCTTCATGCATTTATTGTGATACTGTGTGAAGGTAATTCTTGTATAAAGTTTGATGAATGCTTTGTGTTTTTGATTTGCATAGATTAATATATTTTGCTGGTTTTTGTGCTTTTTAGTTGCTTGAATGATTTTATCAATCACATTTATAGGTATTTTTTTGGTAATCAGGCTGCTATAACATCATATTTGATCGTAGTTCATCAAATTAATGAATATAATAGCAATATATTGGTCAAAATATCAAAATGAACCTCTTAATGTAGTAACTTTTGTATTGGCACAACATGCATTTACTATAACCCAAAGGGTAAACGTTTATGGGTATCCCGCCTCACAATCTTGATAAAAAGTTGTAGGCATACTGTACTATTATCGCGCGAGTATAGGAACTTTATATTCCTTTGATCATCGATCTTTTATCATATATCATACTAACAAAACTTTAAAGTACAATAGCTAGAAAACACACACATAATGCATGCATTTTTGGTAATTATATTATCACGTACATGTAATAATGCACGAAGTAAAGTATTGCTTGTGGAGGACCAACGATTCAAAACTTCACATGATCATTTTGTGGATTTCTTCTAGGCCACTTGTCCAAAAGAACTAGATAACGATCAAGCAGATCGAACAATAATTTGTGCCTTGTGTATAGGAAGAAGACATTATATTAAGGTGTTGTCCAAATAATGAATCAAATAATATATGAATTATTTGTACCTTGTGTTTGGGAAAAAAGAGACATTGAGGTGTTGTTTACGGAGTATAATTTTTGAATAATACATGAGCCAAATATTAGTACAATTTTAATACGTGCGTCTCTTTGAGTACCATGTGTTGTCGTAAAATGCATGTGAGTTTGTATTATTGGGTCACTTAGCCATGTGAGGCTGGCTATGCAAGTTGCATATGTGTACCGCAATGACACCCTACGATTGAGTTTAGTTTCTTTTTATCATGGTTTTTTTTTTTTTTTTTTTTTTTTTTTTTTTGTGAAAGGATTTTGTCTTTTCTTTTTTACGAGATCTTATATATATTGTTTTTTTAAAAAAAAAAAAAAAAAAAAAAAAAAAAAACTATATATCAATATTTGGTACTCCTCCGCCTCATTTTATCATCATATTTCCTTTTATGGATCTCAAATTAATTGTCCACTTTCCTATTTTAGTAAGAAAAAAAGAATATAATGAAGGAATATTCCATTTAAGTGGTTGAGAGTTATCGTGACCCCACTTTTATTAATCTTTGTGTTTTTTGTCTCCTGACAATAATTTTGAGACGGAGGAAGTATGATGTTGATAGTTTTTCCATAAAAAAACTATAAGTTTTGGTAGATGTTGATAGTTTTGTTTTTAGCTCAATAGGTATAAGGTATAATATATATGCTAATATTTTTTTATGTCACCTAAAAAACGTTTTTGTTTCATCCTTCTTTGTACAAATCTATTCGTAACTAATATTATCTTTGTGGTGTTGACAACTCACTGGGTATCGTCAAGCCAAATTATGTTGTTGGCAAAAAATGTCGCCATCGAAAACACTCTATATCAGAAGAAGCTCTTGATCACATTTTCCGCCTTGTTGGCGAAAATAAAAATGTGGCGCCGTTGGACAAATTTTCTTTTTTTTTTCTTTTTTTTTATGTAATTTATTGGAGATATATAAAATTAAAATTAAAATGCATTAGATTAACTAAAATTTAATTTCATTAATATAAAACATATTACATAATTAAATAAGGATTAACGGTGTAAACCTAATGGTGCAAGAAAAACACTACAAGAGCAAATAATATAAATTTATATAACAAGATTTAAAGTGAAAAAAAAAATAAAAAAATCTCAAGTCTTCTTCCTCCTTGGCTCGTTGCGTCACCCACCTGCAAAAGAAAGGAAAAAAAGAAAAAACCTTTCTCAACACAAACACAACATACAAACACAAACAAACCTACCAAAAAAAGAGAAAAAAAAAAAGGAAAAAAAATGTTGGCACTGGCTCGTGGCTACGTCGCCACCTCCTTTGGCGCGAACGGTGGTACATTTCGCCGTTTTTGGGTTTAGGCTGGTAGAACAACGCAAGGGAAGAATGCGATGATACCCCTCGCTCTAAGTGATTTGTATATTATAAACTACCTATATTTGTGCTAATAAACCAAGAATGAAAAAAGGTGATATATTGATGGTGCATAAAGTAACTAATTTGTGTATCTACGTATGAGAGCACTCGGTGTGGCTTGCGTTGTGGCTCGTTGTAGTGACATGACAAGCCCGCCATAGCTCGCCACCACACCACCCTGACTCGGCACTTCTTGCCAAATGGGAGCTCCTCACTTCGACGGTGAAGCAAACCCACTGACAAGTGGTCCCAAATGTATATTAAACGTTTATAATTTTTTTCCTTCATTTTTTCCTTTTGCTTGAATAAGCAAAAAAGTTGGAGTGTTTTTAAATTTTGGTATTGTAATGTTTATTTTTAGTTAACGGTATAGAAACTTATTTTCGAGTACGAAGAACCAAAGTGAAAGACGAACTTTATTTATTACAGAAAGAAAGCAAAGTACTACATTGCAAAAAAAATTAAACCGCGATACACAAAATAAAACACATAGATTAAAACACATAAAGTTAATCCACGTGATCCCAAGTTTCAGAATTGTTGGAGTCATAACAATCGTCATAAGGAGATCAGTTCGCAAACCTGCTCTCCTCCCACTCTCGTTCCAAAACGTTGAACAAGTTTCCAGACATTCTTGTTCCTCCCTTACTGCTTGCTCCCTACGAGCATCTTCCTCCCGAGCTTGTTCTTCCTCCATCTCTCTTAGTGCTTCTTCATCTTGGAGTAATAGTGGTTGTTGTTCCTCCGTAAGCTGAAACGGATCTTGTTCCTCTTCCTGAACCGTGTTTTCGGGAAATTGTTGGGAGAAGTTGTTTTCGTTGGAAAATTGTTGGGAGAAGTTGTTTTCTTCGGGAAATTGTTGAGAGAAGTTGTTTTTGTTGGAAAATTATTGAGAGAAGCTTTTTTGAGACATTGTGATTTACAATTGTTGTGAGCAGTGTGTGTGAGTTGAAAATGTTGGGAGCAGAGTGTGGGTATATATAGGGGAAATCTTTAAAATTGAAACTGAATTTGAATTTGAATTTTGAATCATCCCGCTCGTAATTTAACCTTTAATTTGAATTTGAATTCTAAAGTATAATTTGTATTTTGAATTTTGAATTTAAATTTTAATCCTCCCGCTCGTACTTTAACCTTATAAATAACATACCATAACACACTATTTTTCACACACTTCTATCTAACCATTTTAAAATTTTGTTTCAAATACCAAACATCGGAAATGAATACTCGTTGGTCAAAAGAAGAAGAAAAGTTCCTAGTGGAAGTTTGGGTCGAAGTTTCACAAGACATAGGAAATGACCGTTCTAATAAGTCCTTTTGGAACCAGGTTGTGAACATGTTCAACAGTCAGTCTGCAGTGACAATCGTACCAAAAATATGATCACGGGTAAATGGACAAGACTTAACAGTGAGTGTCAAAAATTCAACGCTACAAATATTTGCAGCGTACAAGCGAGGAAAATGATAGTGATCCTGTTGTACTATTTGCAAACACCATTTTTGAATAATGCTTTGGTGGGAGAAGATTCCAATATGTTCACGGGTGGGAGGTTCACGAATGAAATGTTTAACGGTGTTGTATGATTTTTTTCCGTATCGTGTTTTTTCGTAGATCGTTTTTGTTTTTCATATCTTTATTTTAAGTTTTGTATATTTTAATATGTTGATTGTATTTTTAATTTTAATGAATGAATTTTATGTTATTTGAAAAGTTGAATAAAATAAATAAAATAAAAGTGATGGGGCTAAATGAGTAAGTTGTGATAAGGGGTTGTAGAAGAAAGTTTGTTATAGTGATGTGACAATCAAGTACCGAGAAGATTTGCTTCCTCACGATACCTATTGCTCGATTATAATTTAACACATTCGGTGTGGTTGTTTTTTTTTTTTTTTTTTTTTTTTTTTTTTTAAATGAGAAATACAGACAACTTATGATATTTTTCTTTCTACTATAAAATGATTGGTAATTGAATATGATATTGCATTGAATGGAATCCGAGATAGCATGCATGATATGTTAGATGACGACATGACGACGTTCGTTTACATTAATGTAACTTTATTGCAATGTAATACTATTGCACCATTTATAAGAATAATGCTAGCGGTGACCACTTTTTCATTTAAGCAACTCATTATTTCAACTTTCTCTCTTCACAACTTTATTCTTTTCACAACTCCACCCCAACTATAACTAGCTAGTGGTGACCACAAAAGCGATCCCAAACATTCAAAAAGTAAATTGCAAACGGTAAAAAAATTGGAGTGATATGTTGCAATTATTTCGGTCGGCCAAGCAATCAAAACTTTGAAAAAATTTATCAAGCGACGTATCGCATGTCGCTTGGCTAAAAAGGAACGCGTTGCTTTTTTGAGGTTGTGGTTAGGTGGCGACTCCCATTAAAATGAGTCTAAGTATCTAAATTATAACAAATTGACTACTATTTCACCACCACCCCATCTTGCCAACCAAAGTCACTAGCTCTCACACGTTCACCACCAACCGATTATTAAACACAAGAGATACCACGACATGATTTGAACAAACCCATCTTGTTTGAACAAATTAAACGTATGCTTTTGTATCTCATATTGCAGTTAGTTATTAACGATGTTTTAAAAACTGGGTTATGAATCGATTCGGTCAAGTCACTAGTTTAAATATCGGGTCAACCTGATTTTCCATTTATGTGGATTAGAATATTTTGGTCACTAAACACTTATAAAACCTTTAATATTTAATATCAATATACATAGAACCTAAAGAATTTAATACCAATCACATAATAGGTTTATAATTTGGTTTTTTTTTATCTTGTCGCAGGCGCGAGATAAAAAAAAAACGACACGTAAAGAACTCGAATACTTACAAAAAATACATTTTTTTATAGGTCTTAAGTCATTTTTAATGGGTTCCTGAGTTCTTTTTGTTTACTTGTCATGTGTTCTCAGAAGCGACAAGATAAAAAAATCCTTATAAAACATATAGTATACAATACTAAACATATACTCCCTCCGTCTCAAAATAATACCCACATTTCATTTTTTGGATGTACCAAATTAATCATTCATTTTCCCTTTATATAGAAAACTAGAGATTTTGTGAAGGAATATTCCTTTAAATGGTTGAAAATTAAAGTGGCTCCACTTTATTAAATCATGTTGTTTTGTCTGCACGATGATAATTATGAGACGGAAGGAGTATAATTCAACGAGAATACAAGTTTTAAACTAAAAACAACATTCTCCATCACCACAATTAATCCAAACTCATCATATATATTTTGTAACATAAAATGAAAAGAAAAATATCAAACACGGCTAACTTTGGTGAACCGTGTTACCTTGGGTCACATGAAACTCAGCGGGTAAAACTCGGTTTTGAAGCTTTGAAGAACCGGTTCATTTAGACTCGTTTTTTCGGTCAAAAGCGGTTCATCCGGCCGGGTCAAACCGGGTTTCAAAACACTGATTATTATATAACCGGAGCTAAATTACGACGGTAATTAATTTTTATAGCATGCGAGTAGACCATCAAATCATCAACCAGTCTATAGTTTGTGGGTTCAAGTCCCTTTAGAGATATATATTTCATATAAAAATAATAGTTGTCGTTCTAAAAATAGAAAACAAAGTTATTTCAAAATTAAAAACAATAAAACATGTATTTTCCCATCTAAACAGTACCGAAAATGAACGGCCTATAAACGTTGGATGTCATAGCAAAGCCAATTACTTTTGTATATTGGCTCATTTTGAATAGGCAATGAAATTTTCGTTCAAATCGAACACCAAATTAAATGACCAGAACAAACGTCTTTTCCTGCATCGTTTTAATGAGAGTGAGCCAAAAACTTTGCTTCTCCCTTTCTTGGAAAATTATGTAGAAGGATATTCTTAACTTGATCAACCAATGCATAAACAAATACTTACTATGTAACAAGTTTAATTTATATAAATGCATGAAGTAAGTTATGTGAAAAGATCTAGTGACAAAAAATGAAATAAAAATGAGAAGAGTGAAAAGAAATTCTAGTCACTCATTTTAGTTGAGGGAAAAAAATGCTAAGGAAGGTGAATATATTTATGTAGTTGAAATGTGCGATTGTGATTTCTTGTCACATTTGTCATTTTAATTTTATTTTTCATTTAGCAAGCAATATGGTTCTTAACTGATACATAATTTTCGTGAACTATGCCTATAAAGTCAACTACATTGAAGGGTGAGAGTTGGAGTAGAGTTTGGTAGAAATGGTCATGTGGACCTTCATGGCTGCTACTGCTACCACATATGGTTGTATGGAATCTTATTTAAATAGTGTTTCTTTCAACTAATGGGTCAAAAATATGATCGCGATGTTTAACAAGGAGATATAATCGATTGTAAACCGAGGTTCTTAAGATCCGGATCTTAATTAGAATTTTTTCATTGCAAGATCGTGAATCGATTATCGCATCGTAGATCAGTAAGATCCTGAAAATGATATGCTTGTATTTTGTATAGGGGTTGTATATGGGGTTGTACTATTATACTTCTATATATTCTTATATAATATTTGATATGATAAACGAATCCATATAAATGATAAAAGAAAAAGTTATATGTTCAAGTACCATAGTAGTAGAACATTAGATATATTGCAATACATGCACAAAGTTACTTCATGTTTCAATCGCTAAATGAACGATTTGTATACAAAATAAATACTAGATATGTGCACCTACTTCATGTTTCAATTGTTAAATAAACGATTTTGGATATAAAATAAATTGATATAATGTAACATAGCACGAAGACCTTGTAGGCTAAGGCCAAACATGAGATAACAGTTCTTTCTCTTCTCAAATGTTCCAGTAGTCTTTCACATACAGACATAGGTGGTTATATCACATCAAAGATTCAAGAATTCACGGACACACCGACATAAAGCAAGTTGAATCGGGTTCAATTTTGGGGTTGCAATTATACTCAATCAAAACACAAGAACTACGTTTTTGTTTTTTTTTTTTTTTTTTTTTTTTGCCATAAAGATATTTTTCTTTATGCTTGATTCATGTTCAATCATACAAATATACTCGATCAAAACGCAACAACTACGCTTTCAGGTTTGGGTCTGGCTTTTTTTGCCCTAACGATATATTTGTTTATGCTTGATTTATGTTCAATCCAGTTGGGGTTTCAATCTTGGGCGGAAGATTATTGTTGTTTATGCTTGATTCACGACAATAATAGCTATATTGTTGTTTATGCTCAGTTCCATTCTCTTGGAAATTTATACGTAGAAAAGCCTAATGGGTTAACTTTAAAATCGGTCATGAGAAGGTTTCGAGATCTCGCTAGGTGATCTTGCATGATAACAAGTGCACATAAAGGTTCAACAAGAAAGTTTGATTGACTTCCTCCATAGTTTTATCACGTTTACATGCGTTTTGCTCTTATATTGTAACAAAGTTAAGAACATTTGAATTAAATTTGATAACATCTCAGTTACGGTTTTTAAAAATTGCAAATGTTTTATTTCAAGAGATATAGATTTGGAAAATCTATCAAATTAGATGGCATCTCAGTTTTGGTTGTAGGGCTCCCAAGAAAGTGGAAGTAATGGCTGATAGGGATGACGCTACTCCTGAGATTGTAGAAGTGCCTACTGACGATTAAATTATTAGGTTATAATGACTTTCTTAAACTGACTTTACTCTTTAGTGTGTCGCTTATAACGGGTGCTTAACTTTTTGCCCGAAATTTGTAGTATCGACTCTGGGACCATTATGGAAGCAAAATGTAGAGAATAGTATGACTTCGAATTAAGGTGACTGCAACCCCTGATGCTGCAGATTATGCATTGTACTTTCAGAATTTTATTAGCATCGTAAGTTTAAGTAGCCAACTTTTTAATTTGCTTAAACTTTATGTGAACTTTTGGCTAATAATGGAACATTTCAAGTGCTACATGTAAATTCTTATATGTTGGATTTGCATTACACACTTAAAGTTTGAAGCGTACCTGTTATGTGTTATATTAATGGTTTCATAGTGTTGAATGTTCCTCCTCCATCTAAGGTTGTTGCTAATTCGGCTGAGGAAGCTGCATGTACTACAACGGTCTCTCTATGGGCTTAAGCAGGCCCCTAGAGCATGGTTTCAGCGGTTTGCCTCTTATATCACTCAGGTTGGGTTTGGTCATAGTCGTTGTGATTCATCGCTATTTATATACAGACAGGTATTGGACGGACATCGCATATCATTACTATATGTTGATGATATCGCGCTCAACGCTTCTTCTTGGAGACACTATTACAGTGGATTATTCATTCCTTGCATCAAGAATTTTCCATGATGGACTTTAGGCCACTTAATTACTTTTGGGCATTTCGGTTATACGGGATTCTTCCGGGTTGTTTTATCCCGTAAGAAATATGCTATTGATGTTTTGCAAAGAGCTCATGTTTGCTTGTAACCCGTGTCGGACTCCTGATACCGAGTCTAAAGCTGGGGGTGAGGAGATCCGGTTCGGGTCCGACTTTATAGGAGCCTTGGCGCTCACTTCAAGACTTTACCTTCACCGCATCGGATATATCTTATGTCGCTCAAAGAGTTTGTCTCTTCATGCATGATCCTAGGGAACCACATTTCTCTCGCTTCTCAAGAGGATATTGAGGTATGTTCTGTGCACGCTGATTATGGCCTCGAGTTGTATTCTTCATCTCCCACCGAAATGCTTGCTTACTCGATGTCGATTGGTGGTTGTCCCACTACCCGCCTCAGTCCCACTTCCTACATCGTGTATTTCTTGGCAACAATCTCATCTCTTGGTCCTCTAGCGCCAACCAACGCTTTCGTTCAGGCAGAAGCCGAAAGTACCGTGGCATGGCATATGTTGTTGATGAGACATGTTGGTCACGGAATTTACCGAGAGCTTCATACTCCCTTGTCTTCGCTACACTTGTCTCTTCGTGATAATGTCGGTCAGATACTTATCCTGTAATTCGGTTCAAAGATCGCCAGATCAAACACATTGAGATAGACATTCATTTTGTCGAGACTTGGTTGCTACCGGTCCGTTCGGGTTCTTCATGTTCCGCCTCGCTTATCAAGATGCGATATCTTCATGAAGGGTTTACCATCGGCTCTGCTCGAGGAGTTTCGCTCCATCTTAGTGTCCGGTGTCCTCCCGCTAAGACTGCGGGGGAGTATTAGCCCGTTTCATTTGTAATGGGCTTCAGCCCACTCTCTAGAAGATGAATCGATCTAATATGTGTATTTATATATGTCGATGTATTGCAGAAGTTCAATCAATAAAATGAATACATTCTCAATCAATATCTCTAATGATTAACAAAACCAACCCTCACTTGAAGTTACAGTAAGTTCCCACGCATTACTTGATCCAACATATGATACTTTCTCCTTCAGATAAATTGACTTATGGAGTATTAAAAAAATTAACAATAACATCACATTAACTCTCTACATAAACATATCTTCAACAACATTTACACAAAACATATAGCCAAAGCAATAACAAACCTGAAAGCATCACCATCACGAGGAATATTCAATTCACTACATTTAGGACACCTATAAATCAATTAATTACCTAAAAAGCTTAAATCTTCAGTACAAAAGATTACACTAAAAATTATTACCTTCAAATTTCCACACAATAAATTCTTAATGGTATTTGAGCTGGTTGATTTTAGTCTAACGGGTAACTTTGTCATTTGTAATTTTAGCCACAGAAAGAAATAGTCTACTCATCATAAGTGGAGCTACGCCTTTCGTAGTAGAACGCAGATTTGTGGCCAAAGAGGTGTGTCTCTGTCCTGGGGCCCCTGCATAACCATTAATCCATACAAGTTTTCCATTCATGTTTACTCAACTCTATGCTTGATTGACATAAAATCTAAGTTTTTTCTTCTAATTGCTCATTGGCTAGGTCAAACCATTAAATATTTGCACCAGGTCCTGCAGTTGTAACTAAATATTTGCTTCAGAGGTATTTGTTGGTAATGGTTGAAGAACATGAATTCTATACAACTTCTACTTCAGTACTTGTTCTATAAAGATAAAATTTACAAAGACTAATTGAAATTAGAGTGTTAAAACATAAATAGGTACACACTCCTCGCGGAAAAATACATTAGAGAGTACTAAATTCTTATGATGTACCTTTGGTTAAAGAGTCATTTTCACAACTTCAACTTTTTTAGCTTCTAACCTCTAAACTGCTCCAAAATGTAACACCCCAAAAATCTTAATGACAACTAAGACTAATTCGGTGTTACTTGAATGGAGATCATAGTCAATAATTATAGAAAACGACTCGAAAGAGACGTTTTATTAAAATAGTTATCATTCATCGAAAACTCATAGTTTGTTACAAAATATTGTAAATAGATCAAGTGTTTTTCCCAAAAGAAAGATCATGAGTTTGAAAGAAATGATAACTTTATGTTTTACACCACCGATAAGCCTTGCCATGCCCTGCTCCGCACCTTGGTCATAATCTTCACCGACACCGAGATAACATGCTTAAAAAGGTCAACAAAATGTTGAGTGAAATCCATAGGTTTAAAATAAGTTGAACACAAGTATAAGATCATGATCATTGTAAACTAACAATATCATAAGAAAATATCACAGATTATTATGCGCTAAGCTCATGAAACCAAGACTCAACCGCATACAATCGAATTACCAAAGGTAATGTAAGTATGCCCCAAAGGAGGTAATAGCCAATTACCTAAAGATATTCGATATGGTGCGCCCGTTATTTCTCTATAACCAAACGGGTTCGTTATTCCCATAGTACTATTCACGATATCTACGCTCACCGCGGTGACTAATGGTTCATGATCGGGGACTTGTGGCTAACAACTTAGGCAATACCAATAATCAAGAAGATCAAGCATTTATGAAAACCTTGTGTTCTAGTTTAGAGCATGTATCTCCTCGCTGGGTTTATAAAAATAAAGTAAAAGCGAGGCTATGAACTCACCTTGATGATAATGCACACGCACAAAAATAGATCAAGCACAATGTAGCGGAGGTTCCAACTCGAAACCTAAAATGATGAGATGGCGAGTCTCAAGAATGAGCATTTTGGTTCATGAAAATAATAGAGCATTGAATATTCTTATTCAATAGATCATTGGATTGTCCAATCCAATAGTGTGCGATCGTGATTAACGCTTTAAGTTAATTTATGTGCTACATTGCCTTAATTAATGATCCTCACTTACGCATAAGTGAAATGTTCTCCGCTGTGATCTTAATAGATTTGTTGAGTATTTTAACGTGTTTGAATAAATTCCGTGTGTTTTATCGATTTGATATATATATATATAATTATAATCTTATAATATATATATATATAAGTAATACATTTACCGTTATCCCAAATAAAATACTCATAAGATCAAAATACTTGTTTTACGGTTATTATGGGTTTATAAGTTTTTCTAAACTTTTCCGAATTTACACTTTTACCCTCGAGTTACAAAAAGTACAAGTTTAGTCCTTATACTATTAGAAAATGACACTTTGTACCCAAAATGTATTTTATATCAAAACTTTCAGAAATGACATCTTTAGTCCCTTGGTAAAACTGATTTTTCGAAAACAGCCCTCTAGGTTCCTTTTATACGCTTTAAACCTTTACTTTTCCAATTGTACACATTTCACCCTAAACTTTATTTATAACTAGTTTAGGCTATTTACACATTCGGTCCTTGTGGTTTCAAGCGTGTTCATGCACGTATATGATTACCCCTTTTACTTTCGAAAAGATGCATATTAGTCCCTTAACTTTTCATGCATGTTTATATACGTAATACATTGAACCTTTAACTTTTTAAATGTTACACTTTTAACCCGAATTCATTTGTTTTGCAAATTTGATCCAAATACTTTTGAAATAAACGAAAACTTTGTGTAACTAGTACAAGCTTATCCCTAGCTTATTTCTTTAGCTTATTAGCTTATTTTGATCACATTGGGCGGGTTAGATCATTAATGGACCTGATTGGGCTTAATGGGCTCGGTGTTCGGGCTTTAGGCCCGCTTGTCTTGGCGTATGAAATAAAGGTGTACGAGTGTTTCTTGTAAAGTTGTGATGTGTTCTCAACATGTTAGACTAGTTTTAACGTGTGACTATGTGTCGTGATCAAGCATACCATACGAGTTGTATTGAAATGGTGCGATAACATATCTAATGCGCGAGAACCAAATGTAAACAAAGAAATGAAATGGAAACGAGTTGAAGGGACTTACTACACTCAAAATGAGTGGTGATGATACGAGTGAGATGTGAACTAGAAGAAGTGACCAACGAGAACCCTTGTTCTCCTTATAATGTTATCCGTATTCTTTATTTACTCGAGTATCTCCTAACCTTCACCTTGAAATGCTTCTTATCCTAGTTCGACTTCCACAGTGGATGTTTAGTGAGAGTGAGTAAGTTTGAAAGAGTTTGTGATGTTGTGAGTTTGGCCAAGTCTTGTGATGGTTTATAAAGAAGAAAGGTAGCATGGCTTCTATATTAGTTTAATCTCTTCCTACAAGTTCCTAGGTTTTTATTTAACATGTGTGAAATTGGTTTCTTGGGCGCAAGACATGGCACCGATTTCTAGGATCCTTACATGTATGTCGAGTGTGTTTTGGACTTGGAGCACATTACACATTGGATCTTAAAGTCTTACTAGGTCAAGGGTGGCTATTCATTATTTTAATGGTGTTTAGGAGCTAATGAGACATGTTTTGTCTCCCTTTATCACACACATACACGCAGCGCCATTAGAGGTATGAGGGGAAATGAACTTAGTCTAATCTTGTTGGTTGATTTGGTTACTTATTTGGTTTGGTTTCTCCTTTGTTCCTATACGTTACAATACATGTCCCTCGAGGTGTTTAAAAAAAAAATTGTCATTTACTAACTCTTTTAAATGTAACTTGGTTCTTTTGTTTGCTTGCTAGAACAAGGCCCAAAAGGATATTAATGTAGGGTGTCTAGTCTTGCAATCGACAAGGCCCAAATTAAAATATTAGTGTTGGGCTTGATCCGTGGGCTTGTTGAGGCCCATTTATGTGTCTTTGGTTCGAGTGGTGAAAAGTCCAATGAGTTCCGAGGCCCAATACTCCAATTTTATATATTTTATTATAATTTTATTCGTATTTTTACAAATTTTACGATTCATTACGTATTTTAAGGTTATCAAGATCGTGGGAAATTTATTTAGATCACAACGGTATATTTATGAACGCTCAAGTCATGTTGATCATGCATATGCCAAATGATATGCAAATGTGATGTTTAGAAAATTTCATGACGAAATAGATCGTGTTTAATTCTTGATTAAAACGTTAAGTACATTGAAATTTTCCGGAGCTTACAAGATCTACCCTTAAGAGAACTGCCGTCCCGCTGTTAAACTCGCAGAGGTCGTCATGGGTGATCTAGATGAACAGTGGGGATACTTGAACGATTATATCCTCGCCCCTGTGTGAACTCGCACTCGCTTTATGATTCCATCGAACTTTAACGATAGGAATGCGGCTTTGCTTAAGCCTCTTAACTTCTCCGTCCATGATCTCGATTGGTTCTTCGACAAAGCTAAGTTTGTCATTGAGTGGATGTCCTTGAGTGGTACGACTAGAGTTTCATCCGAAAGACACTTAAGATTTGAGACATGGAACGATCATGTACTCGCTAAGTTCTTCGGAAGATCAAGTTTATATGCCATCGACCAATTCTTTGAAGAATTTTGAATGGTCCGACGATCGAGGTTTGAGCTTTCCTCGCTTTCCAAATCGACCATCCCTTTCTGTGGTGATACTTTGAGCATTACACGGTCTCCGACTTGAATTCCATTGGTTTTCTTCAACATCTCAGTAGCTCTTTGTCTATCTCGAGTGCTTGCAATCTTTGCCGAATTTGCATTATCTTTTCGTTGTCTCTTGACAATTTCGGGCCTGTAAGTTGTACTTCTCCAACTTCCGCCAAAGAACCGGGCGATCGGCATTTTCTTCCATAGAGTGCTTCAAAAGGAGCAATTTTAATGTCATGTGATAACTCTATTGTAAGAGAATTCACCAGAGGTAAGTGCTTATCCCATCCTTTTCCGAATCAATCACACATGCTCTTAGCATGTCTTCCGAGTTTGGATCGCTCTTTCACTTTGTCCATCTGTTTGAGGATGGTACGCAGTACTCATATCTAAGTTGGTACCCATGGCTTTTGAAGCGCTTGCCAAAATCTTGAGGTGAATCGCTATCACGATCGACATGATAGAGATTGGTACACCGTGACGAGAAACAATCTCTTTGATGTACAATCTAGCGAGTGTAATCATCTCGCCGTTCTCCTTGATTGGCAAGAAATGAGCGGACTTTGTAAGACGGTTCACAATAACCCAAATGGTGTCAAAACCATTAGAAGTTTTTGGCAACTTTGTGATGAAGTCCATTGTGATTCTTTCCCATTTCCACACGGGAAGTTCTCGTCGAGTTAGCAATCCGTATGGCTTTTGATGTTCAAATTTTAACTTTCAAGCATGTCAAACATTTATCATGATACAATGATATCGCCTTCATATTAGGCCACCAAGACAAAAGCTTTAGATCTTGATACATCTTGTTGGGACCAGATGTATGGAATACTTTGATTTATGTGATTCATGCATGATGAGTTCTCGGATACCTCCAAAGAGTGGAATCCAACTTCGATTTTTGAAACATAGCGCCCATCCGATCTCTTCACAAATCCATTCTCATTCTCCCAAGATGCCATAAATCTTCTCATTCGCCTATTTTCTTCCTTAAGGGCTTCGATTTGAGCTTCAAGAATTTTCGATGGTAGGGGTGAATTGATTACCATTCCCAATGATCTCACTCTAAGTGGCTTAGGCGATCTTTTCTACTCAAAGCATCGGCAACAACGCTTGCCTTTCCGTGATGATAACGGATCTCGCAATCATAATCACTAAGCACCGAGCCACGACGCTGACGATATTCAATTCCTTTGATCTAAGATGTGTTGAAGACTTTTGTGATCGTGTACACTATACACTTGGTTCCGCATGATAATGTCTCCATAATTTGAGTGCAAATACCACGGCGCCAAGTTCTAGATCGTGAGTAGTATAATTCTTCTCATGAGTTTTGAGTTGTCGTGACGCATAAGCAATCACTTTGTTCCTTTGCATGAGAACAAATACTTTAAACCCATGTGTGAAGCATCACAATATACTACAAAATCTTCGGCTCCTTCCTAGAGTGCCAAGATAGGTGCTTCGCAAAGTTTGTTCTTCGTGAGTTGAAAAGTCGATTCTTGATCGCTTCCCATTCGAATTTCTTCGCTCGGGTTAACTCGGTCGCTGGTTTAGCTATTTTCGAGAAACCTTCGATGAATCTTCGATAATAACCAAAGAAGTCCTAAGAATTGACGAATTTCAAGTGGGATTAGCTGGCACCGCCGCCTAACAGATTCAATTTTTGCGGATCCACATGGATTCCTTCACCGTCGATCACATGACCAAGAAATTGGACCGCCTCAATCCAAAATCACACTTGGAAAACTTTATGCATAATTTTTCATCCTTAAGTAACTTCGTGATGTCTTCAAATGTTCCGCATGTTCTTCTTTATTACGAGTATATAAGAATATCGCCGATGAACACAATGACGAATTTATCCAGATATGGTTTGCAGACTCTATTCATGAGGTCCATAATACAAAGAAAGTATTAGTTAAACCGAATGGCATTACTTGGAATTCATAATGGCCATATCGAGTTCTAAATGCGGTCTTAGGTATATCTTCTTCTCTTACCAGAATCGATGATATCCGTATCTTAAATCAATCTTCGAGTATACACTGAGCCTTGTAATTGATCAAACAGATCATCGATTCTTGGTAAGGGATAGCGGTTTTGATTGTGAGCTTGTTCAATTCTCTATAATCGATACACATCCGAATGATCCATCTTTCTTCTTAACGAATAATACCGTGCTCCTGTGTGAGGAACTTGGTCTAATGAATCCTTTCTGATAGCTCTTCTAGTTGTTTGGATAACTCTTGCATTTCGAGAGGCTAAACGGCACGGTGCTCGTACACAGAGTAGCTCCGTGAATAAGATCGATTTGAAATTCGACTTGTCGAGCGGTGGAAGTCCAGCAAATCTTCCGAAACACCTCGTAAAATTCCTTGATTACGTGTACATCCTCTAGTCGCTTTCTTCCGACTTCTTTTCCGTTACTTGAGCTAAGAAGGCATAACATCCTTTTTCCATGTACTTTATTGATTTCGCATGTGATATGATACTTAAGTACTTTCTACTTTGATCTCCTTGATGACTAAGGTTTCACCGCTGATCGGGATATGAACGGTTTTCTCGTCACAAACAATCCTAGCACGGTGTTTGGACAACCAATCCATGCCAATTACGACATCGAAACTTCCAAGTTTGATTGGCAAAAGATCTATGAGGAACGAATGATCTTGTAATAGAATAGGACAATTTCGGATTACGGTGTTGGTTCCTATTATTTTCCCATCGGCAAGTTCTATCTCATAAGTTGTATCTAAGGCGATTGGGGATATTTCAAGTAATGGTGCAAAAGTAGTAGATACAAAACTCTTATCGGCTCCGTAATCAAACAAGATTTTTGCGTAATGATTGTTAAGAGAATACGCACTGGCCACAATGTCGTGGTTCAACGGTGCATCTCCATCTCCTAGCATGTACACTCTTGCACGCCGCATTGTTTGTTTGAACGACATTTAACTTTGGGCATTGACTTTGAAATGACCGGTTCTCCACATCCATAGCGCTCATGTTTGTCACAATGTTGCCTCTTCCGTGGTTTCGCAATGTTTACCTTGATGACCTACCTTGTTGCACTTATCGCACTTCACAAGACAAGGTCCGTAATGGTGCATCAAACATCTATTACACCGGGATGTGGTCCTACATACCCTTTTCCAAAGAAGGTGCAAGATAAGCCCTTGCGGCTTCTTGCCTTCTTGTTTTGCCGATTGTGGTGTTGATTGCCAGGTGATATTGGTTGTTGTTGTTCCGATTGTTGTTGTTGGATCGATAGTGGTTGGAATTTGAGGTTTTCCGATCATCAAACTTTCTTTTGTTGTCACTTGAGCCTTGTGCATTTGCAAGCTTTAGTATTGGTTCCATAAGGCGGTGGATACAATGACAACTTCTTCAACAGCTTTGGCTTCAAGCGATGACATCTCCTTCGATGCTTCGAGGTAAACCTCCGATCAAAGCTTCCAAAAGTTTTTCATTGGTGGAAACAGATGAGGACATAGAGCTCTCACTGTGGAATCTCTTGAAGTATGTCTTGAGATCATTACCTTTAGCACCAAGTGGTAATACTCATCTTCGAGTTTCTTGATCTCGCCCCTGCAATACTGCTTCATTAACAGCTTGTTTCAGATCGACCATGAAATCTTACAAGCTTCTTCCATTCCAATTGGTCGAGCATGGCCTTTCCACCAAGATAACGATCTTCTAACAAAGTTCCAACAGAAACTTGACTTTGCAATCATTTGTGCAAATACTTAGCGTAAATACGCCTCGGTTCTCTCAAACCAATGAAGTAAACCAATAGCACCTTCAAGCCCTTGAAGAATGTCGGCTTGCGCTCATGAACTCTTTGTAATTACACTTATGAGTTACAAGGACTCACTTTGATTTGTTGGAGTGTTAGTTGCATTTGAGTTTGCCATTTCAAGAAGACGCAGCATCATGACACGATTCTCTTCAAGAATGCGAGCAACTTCACCACGCGTCGCTGAGCGACACGCCTGCCTTCACCTCTCGAGCAATTCGGCATTCTCGCTTCTCTTGCAATTTCGCTTCTTGCGATTTCACCACGTGCCTCTTGGGCAATTGCTCACCAACGCTCACCTTCCGCTCTAGCAAGATCGCCGACATGTTGAGCTATAGTCGCTTAACACTTTCAAATGACCATTTTCCGAATAGTCATGGAGTGATGGTGGATGAGGTAGCTTTCTTCTTGACCATTTTTCTAAAATTTCCAAGAATAAATACCAAGATTAAGAAATTATCGATCGATGATAAAATTGATTTCATATTATACATATCATAATAGTCCAGATTACCACTTAATGATATGATATTGATATGAACAACAATTGAAATATGATTTTTCTCAACAAATCATAATATATATATAAGGATTGGTTCGGCATACATCACCGAGGAATAATATCATAACATCAGAATAATAGAAATACAACCATGGAATACATCGTTACATAGTTTTGTTCACAACCATAAGTTACATCATCATAATTCTTGTTCCAAGGTTACAAACCAAAAGATACAAGCCTTAATGCCTCATATGGCGGCTTTATGATACATACTAAGATAAAGATGACTAGGATTTACGATCTCCGATGCGTCATCCCGACGACGACGAATCTCCTCAACCATGGTCGCCAAGTCTCGGATCTGCCGCCACGGGCTCGATCTCTCGCCTCGAGGTCATCAACCCTCCTCCGTAATAGCAGTGCGAGCATGAGCGGATGCAAGCTCGTGATGCGTAACTCTCTCTCGACCCAAAGCGCCTCTCAAAGTACTAGCATCTCGAATAGTAGTCTCCAATCTCCGAGTCAATTGGTTAACGGCCTCTCGCCTCCACAACTGAGTACTCATCATATCAAACACAATCTCAATGGAGTAGCGACCTACCACGAGGTTCTCGACTTCTTCCTCCAAGCTCTCTATCCTCACTAGTGGAATCTCATCATAATGTGCCATGAGCTCATTCAACTCGATCTTCGTGCTCGATAAGTCTCGTAGCCAACAGAGGAATAGTGTGGTGTAATCGTTCACCTGCATGTATAACCGAGTCGGTGCAAGAGTCGAGCTTTCTCCAAGCTCAAACGAACTAGGTGCTCCTCCTCTCTCTCCAACGTCAAGTAAAGGTATCAAGAATGACCATCTCCTAGCACCGGATTTCTTCCTTGGTCCGCCTCATTATCCACTTGAGTAGGCTTTTCAGATCGATAGTGATGGTGGATAGCACTTGATGCAGAAGCGGTAAAATTGGCTCACTAAAAGTGTCCAAAGGAGGTGATGTCAGAGGGGTGATGAAACAGAACAGAGTAGTCCGATGGTAGAACATGCAAGTGGCAAGTGGTGGTGAAGTAGCGTGAGTGGAACAAAGAGTGAAACCGTGATGACCGAGAGGTGTGGTGACCGAGCCGATGATGATCGAAATGGTGGCATCACATGAGTCATAGTGATGGGTCGCACACGCTTCCTAGCGGTGCGTTTGAAGGTCTTACCATTAGGATGCGCCTATAAGGTACTCCAAACGGCTCAGCTCATGAGGCTTAAGAACACGAATCCTACGTCGACGACGACGGATAGCTTCAAGGCAGATGATCCAAGAATCGATGAAGCAGTCGTTTCTCTCGATGACTTGATGATTCATCATCCACAAAGAACATCTCAAGCAGTAGCCATTGTCGCGACTCATAGTAATCGATCTAGGGTCATGGAAGCAAAAGCATTGTACTTTGAGGATGAGCAACATAGTCGGAGCAAGAGGAGTTCGCAACTTCACCTTCCTCAAAGGTTCGGCCATTCCAAACAAAGAGTCGGTATGACAGATCGGGATGAGTCGGCATAGTGACAACGTAGAGGACATGGTGTCATCCATCTCGTGTCCGAGGACGTAACAACCGGGGGGATGCGATATGGTATCAGAACAACCCATAAATTAATGTAAGTAAATGCCAAATAATATAATTATTTTAGTTAGCTAAGCAAATCTCCATGCCTAACTAAAATGAATGCAATTTACTTATGATCTAGTGATGCATCAATCCTAATGCATAGAGCGGTCACGGAAGGGCGTAAGGCAAGGTGTAAAATAGTCCTGCTTAAAAAGTGCGGTTATAGTCCAAATGATTTTGAAAACTCTTTGGTTCTCTATAACCTTGGCTCGATGCCAATCAGAATAACCCCAAAATCTTAATGACAATGAAGACTAATTCGGTGTTACTTGAATGGAGATCATAGTCAATAATTATAGAAAACGACTGAAAGAGACGTTTTATTAAAATAGTTATCATTCATCGAAAACTCATAGTTTGTTACAAAATATTGTAAATAGATCAAGTGTTTTTCCCAAAAGAAAGATCATGAGTTTGAAAGAAATGATAACTTTTATGTTTTACACCACCGATAAGCCTTGCCATGCCCTGCTCCGCACCTTGGTCATAATCTTCACCGACACCGAGATAACATGCTTAAAAGGTCAACAAAATGTTGAGTGAAATCCATAGGTTTAAAATAAGTTGAACACAAGTATAAGATCATGATCATTGTAAACTAACAATATCATAAGAAAATATCACAGATTATTATGCGCTAAGCTCATGAAACCAAGACTCAACCGCATACACCGAATTACCAAGGTAATGTAAGTATGCCCCAAAGGAGGTAATAGCCAATTACCTAAAGATATTCGATATGGTGCGCCTTGTTATTTCTCTATAACCAAACGGGTTCGTTATTCCCCATAGTACTATTCACGATATCTACGCTCACTCGCGTGACTAATGGTTCATGATCGTGGACTCACAGGCTAACAACTTAGGCAATACCAATAATCAAGAAGATCAAGCATTTATGAAAAACCTTGTGTTCTAGTTTAGAGCATGTATCTCCTCATGGGTTTATAAAAATAAAGTAAAAGCGAGGCTATGAACTCACCTTGATGATAATGCACACGCACAAAAATAGATCAAGCACAATGTAGCGGAGGTTCCAACTCGAAACCTAAAATGATGAGATGGCGAGTCTCAAGAATGAGCATTTTGGTTCATGACCAAAATAATAGAGCATTGAATATTCTTATTCAATAGATCATTGGATTGTCCAATCCAATAGTGTGCGATCGTGATTAACGCTTTTAAGTTAATTTATGTGCTACATTGCCTTAATTAATGATCCTCACTTACGCATAAGTGAAATGTTCCCCGCTAGATCTTAATAGATTTGTTGAGTATTTTAACGTGTTTGAATAAATTCCCGTGTGTTTTATCGGATTTGATATATATATATAATTATAATCTTATAATATATATATATATATATAATGTAATACATTTACCGTTATCCAAATAAAATACTCATAAGATCAAAATACTTGTTTTTACGGTTATTATGGGTTTATAAGTTTTTCTAAACTTTTCCGAATTTACACTTTTACCCTCGAGTTACAAAAAGTACAAGTTTAGTCCTTATACTATTAGAAAATGACACTTTGTACCCAAAATGTATTTTATATCAAAACTTTCGTAAATGACATTTTAGTCCCTTGGTAAACCGATTTTACGAAAACAGCCCTCTAGGTTCCTTTTATACGCTTTAAACCTTTACTTTTCCAATTGTACACATTTCACCCTAAACTTTATTTATAACTAGTTTAGGCTATTTACACATTCGGTCCTTGTGGTTTTTAAGCGTGTTCATGCACGATATGATTACCCTTTTACTTTCGAAAAGATGCATATTAGTCCCTTAACTTTTCATGCATGTTTATATACGTAATACATTGAACCTTTAACTTTTAAATGTTACACTTTTAACCCGAAATTCATTTGTTTTGCAAATTTGATCCAAATACTTTTGAAATAAACGAAAACTTTGTGTAACTAGTACAAGCTTATCCCTAGCTTATTTCTTTAGCTTATTAGCTTATTTTGATCACATTGGGCGGGTTAGATCATTAATGGACCTGGATTGGGCTTAATGGGCTCGGTGTTCGGGCTTTAGGCCCGCTTGTCTTGGCGTATGAAATAAAGGTGTACGAGTGTTTCTTGTAAAGTTGTGATGTGTTCTCAACATGTTAGACTAGTTTTAACGTGTGACTATGTGTCGTGATCAAGCATACCATACGAGTTGTATTGAAATGGTGCGATAACATATCTAATGTGCGAGAACCAAATGTAAACAAAGAAATGAAATGGAAACGAGTTGAAGGGACTTACTACACTCAAAATGAGTGGTGATGATACGAGTGAGATGTGAACGAGAAGAAGTGACCAACGAGAACCCCTTGTTCTCCTTATAATGTTACCCGTATTCTTTATTTACCCAAGTATTCCTAACCTATTTTGAAATGCTTTTTATCCTTCCTTCGATACCACAATGGACATTTAGTGAGAGTGAGTAAGTTTGAAAGAGTTTGTGATGTTGTGAGTTTGGCCAAGTCTTGTGATGGTTTATAAAGAAGAAAGGTAGCATGGCTTCTATATTAGTTTAATCTCTTCCTACAAGTTCCTAGGTTTTTATTTAACATGTGTGAAATTGGTTTCTTGGGCGTGCAAGACATGGCACCGATTTCTAGGATCCTTACATGTATGTCGAGTGTGTTTTGGACTTGGAGCACATTACACATTGGATCTTAAAGTCTTACTAGGTCAAGGGTGGCTATTCATTATTTTAATGGTGTTTAGGAGCTAATGAGACATGTTTTGTCTCCCTTTATCACACACATACACGCACGCCATTAGAGGTATGAGGGGGGATGAACTTAGTCTAATCTTGTTGGTTGATTTGGTTACTTACTTGGTTTGGTTTCTTTTTGATTTGGTTTGGTTTCTTGGAGGTGTTTAGTTTTAGTTGTCCTAATTTGATTTAATGTTTTAGGAAACAAAAAATTTTGTTTACTAACTTGGTTACAACATGTATTACATGCATGGGCTTGGATTTGGTCTTGCTAGACGAGGCCCAAAAAGAAAGAAATGAAAAATGGGTGTTGGGCTCCCTTTGTGATGCGTGAGTTAAGCCAAGGCCCAAATTAAAATATTGTGTGGGCTTTGGGTCCGTTACGAGGCCCATTAATGAGTCGGGTTGAGTCACGAGGTGGTATAAAGTCCAATGAGTTCCGAGGCCCAATACTAATTTTATATATTTTATTATAATTAAATTGTAATTTTACAAATTTTTACGTATTCATTACGTATTTTAAGGTTATCAAGATCGTGGGAAATTTATTTAGATCACAACGGTATATTTATGAACGCTCAAGTCGTTGATCATGCATATGCCAAATGATATGCAAATGTGATGTTTAGAAAATTTCATGACGAAATAGATCGTGTTTAATTCTTGATTAAAACGTTAAGTACATTTAAATTTTCCGGGAGCTTACAATAAAGCTACAATCTTTAAGTGACATTTTGGAATTTCTTAGAAAAGCTATATGAAAATCTGTTTTAAAAGTCTTGTGCACAATTGAGCACCTCAAGAGATTTGTGCGCCCTCAACATGGTACGATCAGTGACCTTTTCCTGAAGGTCACCTCATCATCATCACTACTCTGAACATCATTACCATGATAAACTCTCGAAGTGATAACTTTGAGACGAGTTCATTGCGTTTATCACTCTTTTCATCAATTACAAGAATTTTAGCTTGGTTTCCTGGCCACCCTGCAAAAGCACGCACCTAGAAGGTTGTATGTCATGATAACAGACTTGGATTAGACAAATTTAAGGGCATACCTTATTAGAGTGCTAGGTGAGGTGAGGTCATTTAACACGTTATTGGTATGCCACATCAGCGCCACATCATACCCCTCCCAATAACACACCAATAACTAAAACACCCTCCTTCATAACACACCAATAACATGTTATTGGGTCCCACTTTTTTTCATTTTATTTAATTTAAAAACAAACACATTTTATTAAACATAAATTAAAATTACAATACAAATAAACAAACACATTTTATTAAACATACGATACGAAAAAAAAACATACTGAACTAAAATACAATACAATACGAAACGATTATAATTAAAAAACGATACGAAACGATTACATAAAAAAAGCGATACGATCGACAAATATTAAATAAAAGACGATATGACAAACACGCTAATTATTTGAGCTCGACCCGTGCCAAAGTATCGTGCTCGGATATCGTTCTTGATTTGTTCGACACCGCCGCATCTTCCGGAGTCATCCCCTGCTAAAACTAAGAAACTTCAATTCTTCCAATTTCTTTTGAGTTGTGATATAATCAATTTTTTCTCTTGTTCGATTTGCAACCGATCTTGGATCATCTCCTTGAAAGCGCCTCATCGATTTAAGAACCCGCCAACGCGTAGAGTCCGATTTTATACTCTTGGAAGGTCTTGGCTTGCCGGGAGGACGTGGGATTGTATCGTCTCGAAATAGCTCGTTCGGTTCTTCAAGGTCCTCGAGTCCCCGAACGCGCCTTCCGGGTTTAACGGTTTTGGCACCACGCCATTTGTGGTGGTCTTTCAAGACCTCCCATGCTTCATAGTGGGTAAACGCATACCCCCACATTTCTTTGAATATTGTGTAACAACGATTTAGCCACTTCGAATCGTTTTCACCACTCAAACGTTCATTTTCATCGACAACTCCGGCGAACTTGCTACAAGCACCTTGCAACGTGGTCCACTTTCCCGTGATCATATCCTTGGTACGTTCGTGTTGTGCAAGCCGGTTGTATTCAGTTGTAACTTGTGTCCAAAACGACTTTGAATTTCGGTCAATACCGAGTCTTGGGTCCCGGATATTTGTACGCACGCTTCGCCAAAAGTTTTTCATCCTCCGTTGCCAACGGTATGGACATTTTCGGTTTCTTTGGTCTCGGTTTTTCCCTTTTCCTTTCCTTTTCCTTTTCCTTTTCCGGAGGAGAAGACTCGGTTTTGATTCTTGTGTTGGTGATAGTGGTGGTGAGTTTGGTGGTGTGTCGTGTAAACTTCGTGTTGGCATCACTTGTGTCGGTTGCGAGGAATTCTAGATTCATTTGGTTGAAGTATTGTTGTTGTTGTTGTGCAAAAAGCCATTTGGTTGAAGTGATCTTGGTTCATTTGTGGTGCGAAAGTGGGTTGTGGATAATATGGCATCGGGTTTTGCGGGTGGTTGGCGATGGTGCGAAACCCGACATCGGGTTATGGCTTGGATATTGCGGATATGGCATCGGCATCGGCATCGGGTTTTCAGTTTGTTGGACCGGTAAAGAACGGCCGGATGATGGTGTTGCGGGTGAAAGTGAGCTTGAATTAGCGGACTCGGTTTGAAATATGTTGTTAAGTAACCAATCGTTTGTGTTTTGTTGTGACATTTTTGGAAGATAAATTGATGTGTATGTGAAAGGTTTGATAAAATTTGAATTGGGTTGAAGTTAAATGTGGGTATTTATTGTTGGGAATTTTCAATTGCTCTATAATTGAGCACATCTAGAATTTTCACTTGCTCCACCCTCGTGATACATCTATAATTGACATTTTCACCGCTCTATAATTGGCAGAACAAATAATTGGCACAGAACAAATAATTGGCACAAAACAAATAATTGAGCACAAAACAAATAATTGGCCGATCCGTACGTGTGTTCATGATATTGAGATAATGGGTTAATTAACTTACAATACATAAATAAAATAAAATTACAATACATAAATTAAATTACAATACATAAATTAAATTACAATACATAAATAAAATAAAATTACAATACATAAATTAAATTACAATACATAAATTAAATTACAATACATTAATAAATAGACTACATATCGTCCTTGTTGTTGTAGTTCTAGGTGTCGTTGCAAAGATGATCCACAAGATCATGTCAAGGTTGGTATGCACTTCCTTGTCACGTATTTCCTTCGCTTTGCATGCCGATCGCATCTTTCGACCCAATTTTCTTGTATATTTGCGGTCGGACTAACATATAGTTCGTTAAATTCACTTATTTGGAAATCTTGGTCTTCTAGTATCATGTTATGCAATATTATGCAACAATACATAATCCTACGTATTTTGCTCACACGATAAGCACGCTGGTTGTGCTATAATCCCCAACGACCTCAAGAACACCAAAAGCCTGCTCCACATCTTTCCTTGCACCTTCGAGCCCTCTTAAAATTTATATCGCCTTGGTTTCGGGCGATCGAATATGATTTGACAAAAGTAGACCACGGGGATAAATACCATCCGCTAGGTAATATCCTTTGGTGTATGTGTGACCATTCACCGTGAACGGGCCTCGGGGCGCGATCGTCAATGAGGTCACAAACAAATTCGACCGATATAGAACATTTAGGTCGTTATTTGCACCCGCTATACCAAAAATGCATGCCAAATCCACAAATCTTGAGATGCAATCGCTTCAAGCATTATTGTCGGATGTCCGTGATCCCCGTTGGAATTGCGCTTTGAAAGCATTTGGACAATTCCTCCATTCCCAATGCATACAATCTATACTACCAAGCATACCCGGAACCCATGATAGTTTTCGTGTTTTCATATAGCCGCATAATATCATCCGGTGAGGCTTTCTTAAATACTCCTCCGAGTATAAATCCCATATGCATTTGGTAAAATGGTCTAAACTATCACGACTACAACGCTCGCCAATTTGCAAATATTCATCGAAGCATCGGTGTTAACCCGCACGCCAATTGGCGATAGCGGCCGTGCATTTCATTATAGGGTGGATACTCATTCTACCAAGAGTATCCGGCCAGTATTTAAAAAATTTAAAGTGCTCGGAATAGGGTGAACGTTATAGTTAATTATACCTTGGACTATTTTTAAAAATAGTCGTCGACTCATCCGGTACCGGCGTCTGAAATTCCTTTCAGGATATTTTGGATTATCCCCAAAATAATCATTAAGTAGACGTTCTTCGGCGGCTTCATATTCTCGGGGTATGTGCGTCCGAGTGTGTGAACTAGTTGCTTCGTCGTCGTCTAAGGCTAGAAAATTTTCGTGCAGATCGTATAAACGTAATAATTCTTCGGCTTGAGTTTCAGGGTCAAAAAGATCCATGGAAGTTAAAACTTTATGAAATATGGAAGAGTGGATGAAAATGTATGAGAAAGTGTATTTAAATTGTGATTTGGTTGTATTGTTTGAAAAATGTATGTTTTAAAGTGGTATTTATATAGTGAAAAAGAGGGTTTAAATTTTGTAGCCGTTATATATGTATCCGTTAATTAACGTTAAAAAAAAAAACGTTTGGCACCAGCCATTTGAATGGCGATGGTGCAATTGGCGAGCGAATAACATGTTCGGTGGTGAGGCATTTGGCGCCGTTAATGGAATTTGATGAACCAATGGCGTGTTGTTTAGTTCCTTACCGTGCCCTCTTATGTATAACTACAGCTTCTTAGCCAAAGGATAACCATGACTCCTCTTGACTTATCTGCATCAAATGGCATACCAAAATTAACATTCTTTTTATTTCACAGTAGCTTCTAATGAACAATTACAGGTACATTTTAATTTCACAAGAAGCTATGATAATAACTAGTTAATTAGGCATCAAACAAGTAAAATTCCTGATTGCTATAACAGCTAGTAATGCATTGAAGTATATTATGTAAATTGTTCATGATATAAAAATCTTTGCAATCAAGCACCGCTCTTGCATTGAATTGAATATACCTTTGGAGCCAAATTAAGTAGCTTTTGAGTCATCTTGTTCCTGAGCTTTCGTTCTTGCCAACACATAAAATATAGAGGGAAGCTCTTGAAGTAGAAGTTTAGATCCTCTTGCAACTAGCAGATCAAGCAATTATGGGGCCTGCAGAAATACATGTCATCTATCAACACCTTGCTATTACTTAATTATATGTCCGACAATTACAAATAAGAAAGCAACACACCTGCTAATTAAGTTAACAATACTAACTTGAAATAATTATCACCTAAGTCATGGTCTGCTAACCATTTTGTGTTCTGTTTGCATCTAAGTGGTAACTAACAACAATCTAATCCATTCTTCACTAAAGTAAACATGTAAGGGTTATATATAGATCGAACACCACGGTTACCCAAAAAATAGTTTTTTTTCCACAAGGGCTAAATTTGTCTTACTGTCATAACTATTAGCTTAAACTACATTATTTCCATTTAATTTTTCTTAATCTTCTGTTGTGAGAAAGGCAAAGATCCACATACATGACAATAAACTAACTTACTATTTTCCTTCTAACTACATGATTACTCTATCGCTTATGGTACAGATATGATCACCTGCTGGAATTATTACGACCCTCATCCTCCAACAACCGGTCCTTCTCCACTTATGGACTGTGAATACTAATGGAGAATTTGCTCTCCACAATATAAAATAAAATAAAGAAGTATATCAGTGACATGGAGTGAGTTCTTCACCATCATTAACCTCGATCATATCAAAAGGCAATTTGGTCAAAAACAATAATAATGTCAACGCATATCTTGATCTTCCATCATTTTATGCGAAATCATCTAAAATTAATTGACACCGGCCTGTTTATTGTCCTCACCTGTTTACGTTAATGATGAATTAACTTGAAATAATTATCACCTAAGTCATGGTCTGCTAACCATTGTTGATGAAGATTAGGGTTGGATAGATTTATGTGTATTCAAGTTTGATGTAAAAGTACTAACCTGCCAAACCCGAAGCCTCTAAGGATATACGATGTCAATAGGCCATCGCAGAAACATATAAAACGTTAGAGAACAAGTTCAAATTGTTTATTCAAAAGACTAGGTTAAGAATTAAGTTGACTTGCAGTAACACCAAGAAGAATGCTTGTGAAGTGTGAGGCCATTTATAAAGAAGCATGCACAGAAGCATGAACGGCTCATTATGAATTCTTCAGATCCTTTCTTCTTTTTTTTTCTTTTTTTTTTGTTTTTTTTTTTTTTTGGTTCTTTGAGGTTGAGTAAGTTTTGTAGTTTTGTAATCGTTGCTGTATTTATTTTTATTTTTTATTTGAGGTGGATTAGGGTTTGTGTTTTTTGAAAATCAGTTTTGTTTGTGTCAAACCATACATGGTAAAGATTGTGATAAACTTTACATTATCATAAATAATCCGTTTTTTAGGGATTTAATATGTGTCACATAAGCTGCCATATAAAATTTATCCTAGACTTCATTCTCCTATTCGCTTCTCACACAGTAAACCCTCGATCTTTTTTTATTTTTTTTTCTTTTTCTAATTTAGTTCTATCTCTATCGTGATTTCTATTTTGTTGTTTTTATCAGTATCTATGTCATATGTATTAGTAAATTTTGTTTGATTTGATTATGTTAACGGCTTGTATCGGGCGGTACCATGAACGGGCAGCGGTGAAGAATCGCCTCAAAGCTCACTCGAGAATGCGATTTTCTAAAGATGACCCGTTGAAAGGTTTTAATGGATATTTAAATAATAGTATGTCCGGATTCGAACTCGAGACTTCGGGATTGCACACATTACGTATGAGAATTGATGTACATAATTAATATAAATAAAACGTTATTATTATTAATTATTAATCACTAAATAAAACATAACGATAGTTAAATAATTAACGAGGTTTGGTTAACGGTCGTTAAATATTAACTAGAAGGACTAGAGATGAAATTAGAAGTCGGGAAAGTTCTAGAATCCCTTTGGGATGCTTGGCCGATCGGTGGGGGGGTTTCCAAACCCAATCCCACTCAAACTTGGACTCCAAGATATGTTAACTATAAATACAAATCAATGTATTCATTATTGACTAACCTTGGATTACCAATAACCTAAATTTCTCTCCTTCTCCTCTCCTCTTTGTGTGGCCGGTCGAACATCCCTAACCCCTAGGGTGTTTCGATTTTGTCTAGCTCAAAGACACAAGTGTTTGGTTTATTTGTGATTCAAGGAACTAGCTTCTCCACATCAAATCGCTATTAGTACGTGTGTACAAGAACGAAGAACAAGCACACTTGAGCTTGTAATCCTTGGTGGTCGATTTATTGGGTTGGACGATTTGCATAAACCCTAGTTTAGGGTTTTGGGTTTTGTTACTTGATCACATAATCGCTTGATTGCTTGAATTGCTAAAAGGTACGCACTTTCTTGTTTGGTTAATTAATTACATATATTATTCCTATAGTCTTCCGCCGCTTGCTTTGATGATGTATTTGTTTTATGTATAATTGTTATGAGTATAAAATTCCAACAAAGGGCATCACGAGTCGTTAATATGATGTAATTAATTACCAAACACATAAAATTGAATCTTTATGATTATTTGCATGCTTTTTATGGTTTCTAGGGTTTTGAATTCAAACCCTAATTTTTATATATGGGTCGATTACCCTAATATTTATTTAATTAGGTTTTAATTTTGTAAAACTTGTAGAAACCCTAGGATTGCATGCTAATTTTATGTGGTTAATTAATGAATAATTGTTATGTGCCATGTAATATGCGATCTTGGGTGATAATTGTTATATGGAATCCATGGTGGAACATGCATGTTTTGCCATGGAGTATTGTTTATTGTATATTGATTAATTGTTAAGTGATACACATGTTTTATTTATTTAATAATTATAAAATTGGGAAGACCTCAATTATAACTAATAAAATTGTTATGTGCTATTTGGTATACTATTAACTTCGGCTTACGCAATCGACTTGTCGATGTATGTGGCTCATCTACCTTATGTAGATGAAAGTCCTAGTTAATGTATGCATTTATTTACGCCTAGAATTGTTATTAGAGTTTATTGAAATAATTATGCATGTGGCTAATTGTTTTACATATGTTAAATTGTTTAGTTATATGTTTATATTATTTGAGTGTGTTTAATTTTTATTAAAATGCTTTTTGTTTATATATTGTTTTGACATGTTAGTAAGCAAAAGGGTTTTTATGAATAGAAAATTAAATGGACTAAATAATGGCGAAATTGATTTATCTAAGAATTATTCTTGAACTTTTAATCGATCGATGCGATCGTGTATTAAATGGTTAGAACGGCTCACCCACTAGAACAAACTATAAAGGGTATTTAAGAAGTGAGCATAGTCTCACCGAATGGATGTCTAAGGTTATGCTTCAGCCACCCGTCCTCTCGCCTCGTATGCTCGATTGAGCTACCTAGTATAACCATTCTATGTACGAAGCATCTTAGTGCAAAGTTGTAAGTTTCTCAACGATCGATTAAAACTTTGTAGAATTCAATCTTAGCAATTAAAATCTTTTAGTAAGTTTTTCAAAATTTTATGTTATAAAGTTGTATGCATGCTTTTTATACATAAGTTTTGATTACACATCAAAAATTGTACCCTTTAAAATTTAAGTTTATGCCATCTAATGATATGAAACACTTGAAGTTGTAATTTAGTTATGTGAGACCTTGATCTAGATTACAATAACGAGGTGAATTATTTTGTTGTGTGAGACCTCGCCTTTATGATTTGCGCTTCTAAATTAGACAACTTAATTAAGTTAGTTAGTGAGACCTATAACTTAAGGCATAAGATGGGATGAAACATGCTTACGCTTTGCATTAATTGTTTTGGCAAAATTGTAAATCCCATAATTTTTGGAATTGAAAACTTGTTTGTCAATTATCGCTTTTCAACGACACTATTCTATACTTTCACCACTAGCGCATCAACCGATGTGGTGGAACTATGATAATGAGGATCCAAAATTCAAGGAAAATTCTATGGTTAATATGAATATTGACCAAAGGGTAATTTTATTTTCTTGAATGTTTACTTATCGAAAGTACTAACTTTTGAACTTTTATTTCAGAGAAATGGCTCAAGTCGAATCTATCGCACTAGCCTCGCTGCTCAAATCTATGTTTGATCGAGAGAAATCGACCGTAGCGCCAATTTCAATGATTGGTATCGCAACTCGTAATTGTCTTGAGGGTTGCCAAAAGAATCAATTATTTGACCACGCCTTGTCCTCCCGAACTCGCAATGATGCTACCGCAAGCACGAGCCGCATGGCAACTGAGTATGACAAGTATAATGAGGTCGCTCGATTATGCTCGGAGTATGAACTCAAGCTTGCAAAAGCAATTTGAGAATTACTTCCTAATCTCATGCCGGAAGAATTGCAAAAGTTGTTTGAAAAGCCCGCGATCAGAGAGTCAGATGACTTGATTGATGCTCTTCATAGTTGCAAGCAAGGAGACGGGAAACCCGTAGCGCCAACGTCTGAAATGATGAATTACATGGACCAACAAGCGCTTGAACTATGTCTACCCTAATGACATACAAATTGGCCTCGATCAATGATCCCTTAACAAGGAATTTGATGGTTTCGCAAGAATTATAATATGCATTGCACGGGAAGACAACAATGAGGTACATGCAATGCTCATTGATTACGAAAAAGGTTTGCCCAAGAAGGCCTCTACACCGCGGTTTTGACCATCCGTATGGTAGAATTTCTAAGCCTAATAAGCCGCTAGCGAACAAGAAAGGGAAAGGTAAGGGTAAAGTCGATAAGGAAAACAAGTTATGACTTATCGCAAGAACCCAAGAAGTACCCTCCCAAAAGCGTGAGAATCCGAGAAGGATCAGCTTGTCATCATCGCACCGAGGTTGGACACCGGAAGAGGAATTGTCCATTGTACCTTGATGAGTTGCGAATAAGAGGTATAAAATATCGCACCGCGGCCGCATTTCGTGTACTTTTTGATGATAGAATTATTTGCTTTTCCTCATAAAATATATTCCCGGTATATGATAATCGATGTGGTATTCACATTTGTAATACACTACTGTGGACTTAGAGGAGCAAGGAAGCTTGCCTATGGATGTTAATACCGCACGCGGGTAATGGAGCACATGCAATGTTGAAGCTATAGGCACGCTTGATTTAGTTTTACCTTCGGGTTTAGTACCGCTATTAAACGATTGTCATTACGCACCTTCCATTGTTAGGGGTGTCGCTTCGCTTCCTTGTTAAAAGATATTGGTTTCGCTCATACATTTACCGATTATGGAATTTCGCTTTTTTAAATGATGTTTTTACTTTAATGTTATTCCAAAGAATGGTGTGTTTGAAATTGATTTGCATGATAATGTGAATGATAAAATAATTGCCTTTAGCATCAATAATAAAAGAATCAAAAGTGATTTGGATTCTTCATTTCTTTGGCATTGTAGACTTGCTCATATAGGCAAGAAACGCATGCAACAAATTGCAACACGATGGGCTTTTGCAAGACATCAATGATGAATCATTTGATAAATGCGAATCTTGCATATCCGGGAAGATGACCAAGAAACCTTTACAAATAGTTTAGAAAGGGCTTCGATCTTCTTGGTGTGATACATACCGACGATGTGGACCACTAAGACATGTGTCAAGAAAGGGTGCTAGCTACTTAACCTTTATCGATGATTTCAATGTTATGGTTATGTTTATTTACTTAAACATAAACATGAAGTCTTTGAAACATTTAAGGTTTTAAGAGTGAAGTAGAACCGCAACTAGAAAGAAGATTAAAGCTCTTCGATCCGACAGAGGTGGTGAATATTTAAGCCAAGAGTTTAAAGATTATCTAGTCGAGTGTGGTATTGTCCAAAGAACTCACATCTCCTTATACTCCACAACAAAATGGTGTATCCGAGAGAAGGAATCGTACATTGCTAGACATGGTGCGATCGATGTTTAATCTTACTACTCTTCCCTTATCCTTTGGGATTATGCTTTGAAACCGCTGTCGATATTGAATATGGTTCCAACTAAGAAGGTTGATAAGACTCCTTATGAAGTGTGGTATGGGAAACCTCCCAACTTGTCTTACTTAAAGGTCCTGGGTTGTGAGGCGCTTGTTAAACGCGACTCACCGATAAGTCGCAACAAAGATCTCATAAGTGTGTCTTCGAGGATACCCAAAGGAAACTATGGGTTACTACTTCTACTTTCCACCGAAACAAAGTAATTGTTGCTAGGTATGGAGACTTTCTTGAAAAGGATCTCATATCTCATGAATTCAGCTGGAGAGTATATGATCCGAAGATGATCAAGAAGATACAACACCTTCTCGAGAACACTAGCCAACCTCAAGTAGAACCCGAAAGTCCGGGCGCTCCACCCGAGATTGAAGTGGTTCCCATTCGAGATCCGCAAGGACTACGCGGCACTGAGCGCCTATGTCTCAACGTAGAAGCCGAGGAAAATATGTTGGGGATCTTGGTGAACTCGCTAACTATAAAGTCGCCATGATGAGTCCCGAAAAGGAAAATGGCGAGTTGCAATGAATGGGAAATGCAATCCATGAAAGACAACGAAGTCTCGATAGAGGTTGACTTACCTCCAAATGCTAAGGTAGTTGGAAGTAAGTGGCTCTTTAAGATAAAGACCGATATGGATGGCAATGCACACACCTATAAAGCTCGCCTTGTAGCTCAAGGTTTTACTCAAACCTATGGGATAGACTACGAGGAGACATTTTCTCCGTAGCGCATATTAGAGCTATTAGATTCTTATAGCCATAGTCGCGCACTATGACTATGAGATATGGCAAATGGATGTCAAACCGCTTTCTTAACGGCCGCCAGATGAGGACATCTATATGGCGCACTCAAGGGTTTGTGAATCCAAAGTTTCGAAAGGTATGCAAACTTCAAAGATCCATTTATGGGTCAAGCAAGCATCAAGGCAATGGAACAAGAAGTTTGATGAAGAAATCAAGAAATTTGGTTTCACTCAAAATCTTGATGAGCCATGTGTATCACAAAGCTAGTGGGAGTAATGTTATTTTCCTTGTCTTATATGTCGATGACATATTGATCATGGGAAAAGACATTCCAAGTATGCAAGATGTAAAGTCTTATCTTGAGAGTGCTTTTCTATGAAGGACTTAGGGAAGCAAGATTTATTCTGGGAATCAAGATCTACAGAGATAGATCAAGGCGGTTAATCGACTAAGCCAAAGTGCTTACATTGATAAAATATCAAGAGATTTAGTATGCAAAATTCCAAGAAGGGATATTTGCCGATGCAAGTTGAACATGGCTTAAGTAATAAACTATGCGCCAAACACCGCCGAGGTGGAATACATGAGGAAAGTTCCTTATGCTTCTACCGTAGGATCTATCATGTATGCCGTGAGATGTACAAGGCCCGATGTGGCGCTTGCACGTAACATTACCAATGGTATCAACAGTAACCTGTGTGAAGCATCGGCAGTCGTTAAGAACATTCTTAAGTATCTAAGGGCTACTAAAGAAATGTTTCTAGTGTATGGAGGAAATCAGATGCGTAACTTGATGTTACAGTTTTTGCGATGCGTCATTCCAAACCGATAAAGATGATACGAAGTCTCGACGGGTTATGTCTTTGTCATTAATGGAGGAGCAATGACCGAAGAGCAAGAAGCAAACAACGGTTATGGCGTCTATTACGTGTTCGAGTACATAGTCGCTTGTGTCGCGATGGAAGTCGTTGATTAGGAAATTCATTTCGGACCCTGAGTAATGCCCTCAATCGAATTACCTTTAAATGTGTATTGTGACAACTCGCCGCAATAACATTTGCCAATGAGCCCGAGAGTCATGAAGGCGCCAGACATTTTCCTCGTCGATATCACTATGTTCGAGAACAAGTCGACATAGTGAAATCAATCTACTCAAAGTTCATACAGATGAAAATCTAGTCGATCCCTTTACGAAGCCTTTGCCAAAAGATAAACTTATCGACCATGCCGATGGGATAGGACTTCGCTTAGCTAGTAGTTTCATGCGATCCGTGATTAGTATTTGGATAAAGGATGTTATGAACAAATATTACTTTAATGAAATAAAATAGTTGTTTATGTTTATTTTTCATTTTCTTAATATTATATCCTATATTTGCATGTTTAATCCATGAGTAACTTATGTTATTCTAAATAGTCCGTTGTCAATCAATGATGTGGGAATGTCATTGAATTAAGACAACTGAGTTTTGGTAGAATATACTTTTAAAGTATATTGATGCGCGGACATACCAGATTCACATGATATTCAATGAATTGAATATAGGACTCATCCCAACTTTACATGATGATACTTTTGGATTTTATCATTAAGTATATCATGAAGTGTTTATCCTCGACTTGAGATACCGATAACCGATATGAATGTAGTGCATTTGTGTAAGATAGTCTAACGCTATCCGTGAATCGGTAGTTATAAGGGCTATTTTCTAAGTGTTGCAAAATTCATGAGTTATGTTTGTAGTCAAGAGAATTTGTTCCTTTGAATTTGTTTCAAAGCATAATACTATATTTGGGCCCTCGTAGGTTGACAAGATGTTTGTATGGCCATACCCAAGATCTATCCGAATACGCTCGATGATTTGGTAATCTTGTTCAATCATATACAACGAGAAATGTAATATTAACTTATGAAATGACTTGATCCATATTCATAGTTAATGTAGTATTAGTAACAAAAGGATAAGTAAAATGATGAATCATTAAATGGTTTTTTCCAGAGACCATGCTCGATTCGATCCGGGGCGCTATGCAGAAAGCTAGACTCACCAATGTCATTACTATATTTAGTAATATCCAAGTGGAGCCGAAAGGTTTTAATGGATATTTAAATAATAGTATGTCCGGATTCGAACTCGAGACTTCGGATTGCACACATTACGTATGAGAATTGATGTACATAATTAATATAAATAAAACGTTATTATTATTAATTATTAATCACTAAATAAAACATAACGATAGTTAAATAATTAACGAGGTTTGGTTAACGGTCGTTAAATATTAACTAGAAGGACTAGAGATGAAATTAGAAGTCGGAAAGTTCTAGAATCCCTTTGGGATGCTTAGGCCGATCGGTGGGGGTTCCAAACCCAATCCCACTCAAACTTGACTCCAAGATATGTTAACTATAAATACAAATCAATGTATTCATTATTGACTAACCTTGATTACCAATAACCTAAATTTCTCCTTCTCCTCTCCTCTTTGTGTGGCCGGTCGAACATCCCTAACCCCTGGGTGTTTCGATTTTGTCTAGCTCAAAGACACAAGTGTTTGGTTTATTTGTGATTCAAGGAACTAGCTTCTCCACATCAAATCGCTATTAGTACGCGTGTACAAGAACGAAGAACAAGCACACTTGAGCTTGTAATCCTTGGTGGTCGATTTTTGGGTTGGACGATTTGTATAAACCCTAGTTTAGGGTTTTGGGTTTTGTTACTTGATCACATAATCGCTTGATTGCTTGAATTGCTAAAAGGTACGCACTTTCTTGTTTGGTTAATTAATTACATATATTATTCCTATAGTCTTCCACCGCTTGCTTTGATGATGTATTTGTTTTATGTATAATTGTTATGAGTATAAAATTCCAACACGTCATCTTGGTTTTATTTGGCTATTTTAACTTTTGACCAACATAACAGTTAAACGATACGCACGTATATCGCCCTATATTGAAAATGGGTTTTAAACTTTTAATAATTATACCCGAGCCCATGTCGAATACTAAATGCTTGTTTTCAGTCATACCATTCAGATTTCACAAATCTATGAAATCTATACCTATATAGAAGATGAGTTAAAATAAATTTGCTTTATTAATTAATTTTTATTTTTATTCTTGTTTCCAATTTATATTTGCGTAATATATCAGCGTTATTTACATATCCCTATAGTGAAATACCGTATCTTTTATTATCAGCACCATGAATTTTTTTATTTGCATTGTTCTCTTATTGATATTATACTATCTTGTGCAAGTTTTATCAAGTTTTGATATGTTTGTTTGCTGTTGACTTGTCCACTTTCAAAGCAATGCTAGAGCAGTTAAACATCTTTGTTTGGAAAGCGGCTAAAATTCGAGTAAGGATTTATGTGAGTGATTATGATATAACTATTATTATTAAGGATATGTGGTATTATACTGTGCAGCCCGATATGCGGATATATTATACTGTGCGGCCCCACTGATTCTGTGAAGATGTTATCCATATGATTGAGGAGGGTCTTAAGCTGTCTCCTGGATGTTACAAACTAACCTACAAGCATCCTAACAAATCAATTGGGAATGTTCGGGTCAAGACAGATCGTGATTGGCACTTTGCGCTTTGCTTTCCAAGCGGAGAGGTTATTTTGTGTTTTGAGCTTAGAGGTCTTTACATCCGCATGCATCACGATGAGAATGCTCATGATGAGGATGCTTGTGATGAGGATGCTCATGATTAGGACGCTTGTGATAAGGTATCCGGACATAACTTGAGTCATGTAATTTGTGTATTTTTAATGGTGGTTCATATTTAGGATTACGTATATGTTTGTGTTTTGAATCATGAATGCTGTTTAGCGTTGTTGTTTGGTGTTTGTTGAGATACTTCTTATTGTTTATTTTGAACCAGGTATGTGTGAACCAATAATCTTTATCTTTATGCTTCTTATGTAATTATTATTAGACGAAGGACCAAACTCGTAAAGTAGAAACATAATAACCGAAAAGCGGTTATGGAAATGGCGGTTACAAACTAACCATCATGTCGGTTAGGACATACCGAATAGAAAACTATATATATGAACATGTATGTAACGATTTATAGAAAATAGATACTTATTCATTTACTTTACATTTTGCAATCTACATATTATTGATCTAGAGTTGGGACAACAATTGGTATCAAGAGCATAGGATTACACTTTCGTTTTTGATCACAAACACATCATACGCAAGGAAAAGAACCCAAGAACACGCGCAGAAAACTATTTGTTTTTCATACGCTTGAAAACAGAATTTTCATATGAAGGTTTCTGTTTTGTCGACAAAGAATCTTGTTTTTCTCATTACTTCCAAGAGAAACAAACGTGAATAAGGATACGTAGAAGATAGTGCACGATCGTTTACGTAGGGGATTGCAAACGTTTTACACCAAACGGATTGGTGGGGAAACCTTGTTGGCAACAACATAGGGAAGGAAGTAAGTTCATACACTTTGTTTTGGTAAAAGAAACAAGTGGGATAAAACTTTGTGAAATCGGGTTAAACAAGACACAAAGGGAGAGGAACACGCGGGTAATACGCGGGGAAAACGTTGTTGTGGAAAAGATACGTACGTGATAGAAGGAGGAGCGCTCAAGATTGTGTGGAGTAGTGTCAAACGACACACGGAAAGCAACAACGAAACGAGATCAGAAACATTTTTTGTTTCGGAGATTTTTTTTATACCATCTCGGTACGAAAGGATTGTGCGTGGGAAGTTTGATATCGGAGTATAGATATCAAATAACGTACAAGGGAAACTAAACGTGTGTAGTGTGGAGGAACAAGAAAAGAAAACAACTTGTTTTCGGGCTTGTTGGAGAAGACATATCTCGACATAAGTTTCATTCGAAACTTGGAAATTCAAAAGGTTTCAAATAAAAGAAGTCCGAAACTTTTGGAGGCAAACAGAAATTTCAAAAACAAATACGCAAGTAATTTGTTTGGTTCTAGTACTAGTCGGATAAAAAAAAGGGAGAAAGGAATTCGACAAAGAAGAGTCTTGGTGGCTTTGTATTTCGAAAGAAAAAAAACGAGACAAAGAAAAGAAAACATCAAGGGTACGAGGCAAGGGAACAAAGAACCGAACTTGGGAATAACATCAAACGTTGGTAGACGATATTTACTAACGAATCAAAGAGAATACTCTAAGTATTCATCGCATCTGCGAGGTCACAAGTTAAACTCTTTCTGGATTTCATTACTTTTAGATAGTATAGAATAGTATAGAATATCTTATTTCATACTATTAGGAAATCCTGAAAACTATTTATTGATCCCAGACATTAGGATTCCTAAGATTAGAAATTTCCATACTTTATAGAAAAACCACACTAGGAAGGATAAATCCCATTAAAATAGAAAGTGAAGATACTAAACACTTTCAAGATGACAACCGACGATATAGCAAACACATCAACTGTAACAAAACCCGTAACACCTATTGCACAATATCAATGCCCTAAGTTGAAAACCACAAACTACACAGTTTGGGCTATACAAATTAAGGTTATACTAGAGGCACATGGTTTATGGGAAGCAATAGAACCAAAGTTAGATACACAAGTTGATGATAAAAAGAATAAGGCAACGACTGCCTTCCTATATCAAGCGTTGACGGAAGATATGATCTTACAAGTAGCGGGATGTAAGACGGCAAAGGATTTATGGGATTCGCTGAAGAAAAGACACGTTGGAGAATATAGAGTGTAGAAAGCACGGTTACAATCATTGATGATTGGGTTTAACTTACTTCAGATGAAAGAAGATGAGACGGTGGATGCATTTGCGGCTAAACTAAACGGCTATGCCACGAAGGCAAAAGAATTAGGAAAACTTTGGATGAATCACTTTAGTTCAAAAACTATTAGACTCCACACCGAGATAGGTTCATTCGTGATAGTAGCATCCATAGAACAAACAACCGATCTCGGCGACATCACTCTAGATGAGATCATTGGAAGACTCAAGGCATTTGAGGAAAGGATAAAACTCCGGAAGGGAGGACAAGTAGAAAGCCAGGAAAACCTATTATTCGCACATGGCGAACACTCAAGAAATAGGAAACGTTTTTACAAACGTGGAGGAGAATCAAATTTCTCACGAGGGAACTGGCAGAATAAAAATAGAAATAACTCACAAGGAGGGAACTCTAGTTATAAAGAGAGTTCGGATAAGAATAAAGATGAGTGGGATGTGAGTAAGATAAAATGCTACAAGTGTCATAAAATTGGACATCTTAAAAGGAATTGTAGAGGAAAACCATCAACTTAGGAACAATCAAACCTTATCTTAGAAGACGATGAACCATCACTATTAATGACTATGCACGAAACTGAACACAAGGAAGTGTTGTTGAATGAAGAACAAATTCAACCAAAGAAATATGCTTCAGCGAATACAAGCATATGGTATTTAGATAATGGTGCAAGTAACCATATGACGGGAATAAAGAGTCATTTAGGGATATTGATGAAAGCGTAACAGATTAGCACGCTTTGGAGATGGATCGTATGTACAGATAATGGGTAGGGTCTATATCGTTAGGTTGTAAGAACCAGAATGTAGTATCGGAAGTATACTACATACCAAACCTCAAGAGCAACATACTTAGTCTAGGACAACTTACTAAATAGGTTGTATAGTCATTATGGACTAAACAAGTTGACTTTGTATAATAAAAATAAGAAGTTATTGATGAAGGTAGAAAGATCTAAGAATCGACTCTACAAGATACGATTCTGTATAGAAGCACCTATATGTCTCTTAGCAAATATAGATAACCAAGCATGGTTATGGCATGCTAGATTAGGTCATCCGAACTTTGACGATATAAACAAGATGACTAGGAAAGGTCTAGTAGAAGGAATTCCAAGGATAAATCATGCAGGCGATTTGTGACACATGTTTATTAGGAAAACACAGTAGAACACCATTTCCAAACCAAGCTAAATTCGGATCAAATAACTCGTTGGACTTAGTATACGGAGACCTTTGCGATCCTATAAGTCCAAGAACGCACTTAGGCAAGAAACTCATTTTCTTGTTAGTGGACAATCAGACATCGCTTTTATGTGGGCCTACTTTCCGACATCGAAAGATGAGGCGTTTAGTACATTCAAGGAATTTAGACATAAGATAGAAATGGAGATGAAGTTGAAAATAAGGATGCTAAGAACGGATAGAGGTGGTGAATTCACATCAAATGAATTCACAAGGTATCGTAAGGAAAACGGAATAGCACGACAGCTGACAAGACCGCACTCCCCACAAATGAATGGAGTAGTGGAGAGAAGGAATAGAGACATGCTATCAACTACAAGGAGTATGATGAAAGCAATGAAGTTACCTTTAACTTTTGGCCAAGCGTTAAACATGCAATTTACATACTCAATAGGTACCTACGAGGCCCCGATAGATAAAACTCCATATGAGGCACTCTACAACAGAAAACCAAACCCGAAAACCTAATAATATTCGGATGCACGCTTTATGCAAAGATAACGATACCCCACTTAAAGAAGTCGGACGATGTACATACCATTGGTTTACTTAGAGTAGAGGAAGGATCAAAAGCATGTAGGTTATATGATCCTATAGCCAAGAAGAAACATGTTAGTAGGGACGAAGTTTATGGAAACAAAACCGTGGATTGGAACAAAGATGAAGAGGATACGAACACACAAGACACATTTTGGGCTAGTTTTTTGGTGACGGAGTTGACAATGAAAACCTTACACCACCAACATGTAAAACGATGACAACACGATCATGAACAAGATCGATTCCCGATCCGGTTTCCAATCACACCACCGACATATAATTACGACCCACACTCGTAAGAGGAAGAAGAAGCTACTACTAGTTCTGTAGAGAACTCAAGAGATAGATTTGATGATACACCCGTACGTGAATATAGAAACATGTCGGATATATACAGGCATGCACGTAGAGTTGAACCACAAAGTTTGTTATTTACGGAAGAAGAACCCCGTAATTACAAGGAAGCATCAACAGATGAGAAATGGATTGAGGCCATGGAGATTGAATTGGATTCAATCAACAAAAACAATACATGGACTCTTACTACATTGCCAGAAAATCAAAAGGCAATAGGGCTCAAATGGGTTTACAAGACCAAGAGGGATGCAAAAGGAAACATCATCAAATATAAAGCAAGGTTAGTGGCAAAAGGTTATGTACAAGAACAAGGAATAGACTTCGATGAAGTATTTGCACCGGTTGCTTGGATAGAGACAGTTCGGTTGATATTAGCTCTAGCAGCATATCATGGATGACAAGTACATCATTTAGATGTAAAATCAACATTTTTACATGGAGATTTAAAGGAAGAAGTCTACGTTACACAACCTGAAGGATTTATTCAACAAGGAAATACAGGAAAAGTCTATAAGCTTACTAAAGCTTTATATGGCTTAAGGCAAGCACCGAGAGCTTGGAATGTGAAGCTTGATCAAACGTTAAAGTCTTTAGACTTTAAGAAATGTAATCTCGAACAAGCAGTTTATACAAAGCGGAACAAGAATACTACACTTATAGTTGGAGTCTACGTAGATGATCTGATAATCACATGCACTCCAAAGAAAGAAATCGAAGAATTCAAATCCCAGATGAAGGATATATTTGAAATGAGCGACTTAGGGTTGTTAGCTTATTATCTTGGGATAGAAGTCACACAGACAAGAGGAGAGATTACAATATATTAATAAGATCTTAAAGGAAACAAGTATGGCATACAGCAATGATACGAAAATACCTATGGATACTGGTACTAAGTTGGTCAAGGCGGAAGAAGGAAACTCGGTGACGCAACTTATTACGAAGTTTAATCGAAGTCTCGTACTTATCGCATACAAGACCGGATCTTAGTTACTCGACGGACTACTCGGTAGATTCATGCAAGACCGAAAGATCATCACCAAGGCGGTAAAGCAAGTAATCCGATATATCAAAGGAACAAAGGAGCATGGCATAATATACAAGCAAGAAGGCGGTGCAACATTATAGGTTACAGATGATGAGTTATAGAATCAACACGATCAAGGAAAAGGAACTACTGGATCGTATTTTATTTCGGACAACAGTATGAATGCTTTTTAGTTATTAAATATATGTTGCACACGACATATGTTTGTACATTTATGTATGTATTTGAATCTGTTTTGTAATTTGTAATAGTTTGTGTTGATTAATCTATGACAGAATTCGATGGAGCAAGTTTCAGTTCCACTAACCTTTACAAAGGAAGCAATTCTTTTGCTAAACAATGGAACAGTGACTTTTGAGCAAGCCCGAGCTTTGTTTAATGGTAATTTCTTAAGTAACTGATATTGAATCTATTCTCAAACTCTATGCAATTAATTAGTACCACCCAATCATGCCAGTGTTTTTGTTTTTAGTCTATTATATATTAAAAACTGTTGGTTGTGTTACTAAACTCCATACATTTAGGGTGTATTTGGTATCACTCCCATGAAAAAATATTTAGTTGTGGATGTAAATGTAACACATAAACTTACC